>VYXB01003422.1:8659-68869 GCA_013397135.1 Pachyramphus minor | reverse complement strand
GTAGTTTGCTGCTGGCTCTGAATATATGTGCAAGGTCCTTATGGCACTGAAACTCTCACACCTTTTAGTGAGTGCAGAAATCTTAGCTACTGATGCTCAGCAGAATCCCCCAAGGTGGAAATCAAACCCCTTTGGGTTTGATCACAGAATAAAATGGCCTGAGTTAAAGGAGACCTTAAAGATCAATCAGCTACAACTCCCCTGCCATGGGCAGGGACACCTTTCACTGGACTAGGTGGCTCAGAGCTCCATTCAACCTGGCCCTGAACACGAGACATCCACAGCTTCTCTGGGCAACCTGTTCCAGTGCCTTACCACCTTGACAGTAAAGAATTTCTTCCTAATACCAAATCTAAACCTACTCTGTTTCAGTTTGAAGTATTTCACCCTTGTTCTGTGTCACCGTGTGGTGACATGCCTTTGTAAATAATCTCTCTCAATCTTTCTTGTAGGCTCCCTTTAGGTACTGGAAGGCCTCAACTAGGTGACTTCTACGCCTTCTCTTTTTCTGGCTGAATAAACCCAATTTTCTCAGCCTTTCCTCCTGGGAGACGTGCTCCATCCCTCTAATCATTTTGTTGGACCTCCCTTGGACTTGTTCCAACAGGCTGATTTCCTTCCTGTGCTGGGGACCCCAGAGCTGAATGCAGTACTCCAGGTGGGGTCTCACCAGGGTGGGGTAGAGGGGCAGAATTTCCTCCCTTGCCCTGCTGGCCATGCTGCTTTTGATGCAGCCCGGGACACAACTGGCTTTCTGGGCTGCCAGTGCACGTTTCTGGCTCACATCCATCCTCTTATCCACCAGCACCTGCAAGTCCTTCTCAGCAGGGCAGCTCTCAATCTGTTCAATCCCTAGCCTGTGTTGATACCGAGCACTGCCCCAACCCAGGTGCAGCAACTTGCACTTGCTCTTGTTAAACCGCATGAAATTCCCATGGCCCCAGTTGTTGAGCTTGTCCAGCTCCCTCTGGACGGCATTCCATCCTTCAGGTGTGTCAACCACACCACTCAGGCTTGTGTCATCTGCAAATTTGCTGAGTGCACTTGATTTCTTCATCTATGTCAATAACAAAGATAACACCTACGCATAGTAAGAGTCCCCAAGTCATACAAACCCTTTCAGGGCTGATCCATCATTAGACGAAAACAGCTTTGAAGTGGACAAAACTCAAACCGGTCATCTGCCCATGAAAGACTCCATGGCTTGCTTAGCAAGGAGATAAGATGGAGCACTGCAACTGAAATTCCAATGACCTGCTGTCCTCTGCCAGGCCTCACAGGGACAGAGGGAGAACAGGTTTTCTGGCAGTGCATGTAAATGTTCACAGCTTTTCAAGGTTTCCTGCAATTGTCAACACTGAAGCTCACAACTCTCCCAGTCAATTCTATGGAGGAAGAGAGGACTGTTCTGATCTAAAGAGCAATGCTGCTGCCCAATGGTCAACTACAGCTTTGGATGAAGGACCCTCTTAAATGATCTATTATCCATTTTGCTGTGTTGAAAAGGTTAGACAACACCATGTCCATGCGTACAAACAAAGTATGTATTGTGTAGGTTGGTTAAATAGTCCCAAATATGCGATGCCAAAAAAGGTAGGAGAAAAAAAAAACCAAACCACACTTTCAGTAAATGAGCTTAAAAAAAGGTTAATAATGGTCAGCTTGAAATCCATAAGGAATGCCCTTAAAAATATACCAAGAACTGTGGATGCTGTCTCAACATATAAGCACCAAAAAATTACTCACATGAGTCTAATTACATGTGAAACAGCTTGTATTTATCTAATTAAAAATAAATAAAAAAAAAAAAAAGCCCAAAGGAAGTTCAGAAAAGAGTAAGCCTTTACTCAGTCAAAAGTATTCATGTACTTGGGAAAATATTCCTTACAAAAATTAGACTCCATAGTCATAACTAAAATTAATGCAGAGAAATGTTCATGGATATATATAAAAATACGTGATTCTCTTAAGTGACTTATTTGAAGTAACTGAAGTCTTACTTTTCATTCTAAAATTAATTAAAGGAAAGTCCAACTATTCAGTTGTTTAATAAACACCGTAAGCAATGTCATGGTCAAAGAGAAAAAGAACAGGGTTTTTGCTGAAAATGCACCAAGAGGAAATAAATAGCTTTCTGGATAAGTAATAATCAACAGCAAACTGCAATGCCATTATGCTTTACAAAGGACAGATTGGAATGTGTGGAAAGATTAGAACATAAAAATAAAGAAAGCTGTAAAAAACCCAGATACCTGACAGAAGAATGAGAAAAGGACATGGCTCAGCGTTCTGCTAAAATGATTCAAATAAATCTATACTTTGGCAAATAAGAAAAGGAAACAGAAAAGATGTAATAAAATCCAGTTATTTTTCTTGGCATTTCATTTGACAGCAATAATATCTAAGGTCATCTCTCATATAAACTTACCCTAAGAAGAAACATTTTGATTCTGTTTACATTGAGATTGGACAGTAAAGTCATTATAGTTTGTTCCTGTGGTGATGTTCTTTATCTTGTATGGTTCCTCACAAAATAATGCATTTTATAATTGGAGAAAAAAAATCCAGATTTGTATAATACCAATGAGTGTTATAGGTATAGGTTATAGATAGCAAAGACAGTTTTAGTGGCTTATAAAAATTGAAACAGGGAGATGGCCACAAAAAAATATAAAACTTTGCCAATGAGTTTATATTATACTCAAGAATACAAAACTCTCAGGATACTAACTTCGAATCATCATCTCTGTCTCCTACTATACCGTATCTTTGGCAAGGCTTATGAGCAATGTTTCCATCTTTCGAAACTCTTAGGTTCCCACATGAATTTGGACTATTTTTCAAAAGTTTCCATTAGCCTTAAAATAAAAATCAGATAGTAAGGTGCTTTTACAGAGAGAGTAAAGGGTGTTCTCACAGGAATCTTTATACCTATGTGTGTGTGTGTATACACATACACACACACACAGATAATTAGTTTGAAAGCATTTTTGTTCAGGAAAAATGGAAAAACACACTAAAATTTGTTGAGGGGTAGGTGCTATGTGGTTTGGGCTTTACAGTACTATTACCCGAGTTCCAAAAAATGGTAATGCTAGAAAGATGTTTAAGTAATCACTCTAAAATCTTGAATGCAATTATAAAATACTATATCCCTACACCTTCTGATGTTGTCCTTTCTCTTTTTTTGACACATTGAGGATGACACTAACAATATCAATAATATTAATGCATCGGTCTCACACAATGTATGTTTGCCATGTTCTGTATCATGTTAAGAGCAGGAATGAAGGCACTGATCTCTGTTAAAAAACGTTCTTTCAGCCAAAATTCAGATCAAAAGGTTAGCACTTATAATGCAGTACCACTATCATAATGAAAACAAACCTAGGTAATTGCTGTGACAATAAGTAGGGTAAGACTGTATTTAATATCCCCCTTCATTTCAAATCCATTTAACATCCATTCTAATTTCTAGCCTATTCTCAGAAAAAAAAGTTATTTGATATGTTGGTGGATGTCATATGTGCCTTGTACATTTATAGCTCTTCTATTGTAATTCAACATTAATTATATTTCACATTATGTGCTGCATAATGCTGCCATATGAAATGCTCCAATTTTGTAAATGAGAAAATTAAGCTCACTTCTGTCTGTTCTAATCCCATTTTATCCTTATTACACTTCAGTATCAGAACTCTCATTTTTTATCACCAAATCCACAAACACACAAAACACAGCTCTTTTATACAGAAGAGAAAAAGCTTTAATACCCTTTAAAAAAGAAAAAACAAAAAAGAAAACAAACAACAAAAGCAAACAAATTTTCAGCAATTCCATATCACTTTAATATATCCTTCCTACTTATGAATTCTTACTAGGATCATAAAACACAAATTGAGAGAAAAAATGGAGCACCAGTTTCCAGTCATCATAGGTATAGAAATAATAAACATCCATGACAGCAGAATATTGGTCAATGATTTTAAAAAATGTGTCACTTCATGTATGTCCTGACCTCTTCTCAGTCAGTTTGACATTTGCTCAGAGATGACTAGTGTTTCTTTTCCCATAGCTGTGCTTATCACAGGAACAGAGGATAAAAGAAAAAAACAAAAAACAAAAAAGGACAGTTAGAGGATTGTCATCTTTTGTTGAGTCATAGAGAGCTACCCTTGTTAAAATGAACCTAATTACTAGTACAGAATAAAGACATTAAAAAGAGAAGTGGAAGATACACATATATTTATGGAGAAAAAATATTTCAAAACATCAGAATGTTTTTTACACTTTCTCTGCTGCCTCATCACTGACAGACCTTATAGAGGTTGCATCCTTCTGTAGGAACTTCTGTTGCTTGAATTCATTTCACCAGTATACCAGGTGACCTTTCTAGGAATCCTCTGCATTTTTGAAGCCTTGGGTGCTTAGTGTGGACAGACAGGTTGAAATTTTGTTCTTCAAACAATTTACTAAGCAGTTGTTCTATCAAATATTTATGTCAAATGTGACACTTCTCAAACAGGGGCTAAAGAGCCCATGAAGATACAGGGGGGAAGGGAAAAAGAAGAAACCATGAACAAGACAGGAGCTTTAAGACTACCCAAATTCCCTTAATCCATGAAGCCGTTTTTGTCCCCCTTTGATGGCCATTTGAACTAGACTTTCCAGAAATTTTCTAGGAAATAAGGCAGAGAGGTTAATGCCACCTGTTTGTTCATAAACCCTCTTCCAGAAGAGATTTCCATTGTTGACCAAGATGCACAAGTCTTTAGTTTAAGAAAAGTATTGGAAATATCAGACTAATTATTTCTGTACCTGCAAGGAGATGTTACAGTATCTGATTTACTACAGTTTTAGAGTAGAACATCATGAGTGTTACTTGACTCTGTAGGAAGGTTGCCCATACTAGACCAGAGGACCAGATCTCATCTTCTTCAGTGGGAAAACCTACATTCCATATGCAATCTTCAGTTGCTAGTTGTTGCATTCACGCCAAGAAATCAAAGGATATGATGACTCATGGGAGACCCCAGCTACAGTCGTCTCGGGCCACTTAGGCAGAGAGGGCATAGATGAGAACTGCTTGCGGTCTGGATTTTCTAGGTTTAAGTACTTGAGACCCTTTAAGATATACCCCACTGACCAGCTGAAACAGAGATATAAAATCCTTCCTCACTTCTGAGCCTTTAAAGAAAAAAACTATGTAACGCAATATGCTGGAGGAAACTGGAAAATAAAATTCCAGGTGAGGAGTGGAAAAGGAAGAAAAGATGAAGGAGGAGGTAAGAGTCCAATTGAAGCTTAAGACAGTTTTATGTACCTTATTTATTTCTGCTTTTCAAGCTAGACAAGAAGTCCATACAGCAAGCTACTCCAGAGCTAGACGTGATCATCTACCTACTGAACTGAAAAATGATAGCTGCCTAGGCCAAGGTAGTACCTTTAAAAGCCATATTTTCATTGAGTAGTAATTTCGCCATGTTATTTTCCAGCTAGAAGAAAGTAGTAGCAAGGAATCTCTTCCTGTTTTTTATACAAACACAGACTCCACAACAGTCTAACACATGCTGAAAGTGTCATATCACAAAAATTGGGAAGAAATCTGGGATATCTTTACGTAAAATGCCCAGAAAATATATGTGTGCATAACAGCTGTTTAACAGAAGTTTTCTGAAGGTACTCCAACTGTAATAAGCAGAACATTCCTTTTAAACCTTAGAAAGTACTAAAATATTAAACCTTGAGGCTCCCATACAAAAAAACCCCATAGGTAGGTGCTTGTAGTTTCCAGGCCTTTTTCTCAAAGAGAATAACCTACAGTGCCTCAGTAAAGTAAGCATTTACTGCATCCAGGAAACATTATAAATAAAGTGAATGATTTTTTAATATTATAGATAGCTTTCAATAAAATCTCCTAACAATACTGCCACAGTTAATTACACCGTTCCTGGACATGTTGATATCACCATATACTTAAATATAGGGCTTCAGTAGAAGAGTCATGTTTCTGAAACTTTATGGTACACCTATAAAAGTTTCATGCTGAATTATTAGATTTTTAGTGTGATTATAGTATGTCCATTACATATTTATAACAGCATTACGGGGCTTGAGAACAGTGACAGTGCTGGCATTCTCTGTCCAATACCTCAGAATTAGTCAGATAACCTTCAGCTCCTGCACACAGGAGCACTACAGTCCTGGGGTTGTGACTCAGACAAACAAAAATAAAATTTGCAGCCTTTAGTCAAAGGACTACAAGAATCAGCATGCCACATGCACAGCAAAAACTTGTTATGCATGGATCAGTCACTGAAACCATAAGGATTTATTCAATATTCTTCCTTTACAGTCAGAATTTCTTATGCCATTTCAGAAACCATGACTGAGTCCTGGACCTGTACCAAGTTTCCTGAGCACAGCAGCCTACACTACACTTTGTATGTGCAGTCTCAAGAGTATCCTGTGAAGGTCTAATGAATCTCCTCATCACAATCTCCTCTGAGCCAAAATCAGATGCTGTATTAGCAAAGATTTTTACTGCAGTCAAAGGTTATACATAAATTAATAATACAAAAGACCGACACTCTATGGAGACAGTATAGGTTTGGGATACTGCAAAGGGATACCATATCATCTTATGAACCCTTTTAAAACTTACTTGGCTGTTCAGTTTGGTTTAATATAGATACTATTGTTAAATTAGCTAAAAATGAAAAAATAAACTATAGAATATAAATTGCAGAAGTCTTCTTTTATGGCAGATTAGGCTTCTTAGTCCCTTTCCATGTAATCAAACTAGTCTTGTCAGAATTTGTCACTTAATATTTGCAATAAAACCTCTAGTTATGATAATGTTTGTCCTCTATTATCCTTAATAGCATTTTCAGAGGTGCTGCCCTAGGGATCTGCAGAAGTCCTGACATTTAAAAATCAGTCATTTGATATTTGGAATTACTTAGAAGTACCCTAACTCAAAATAAAGGTTGTGAATGCACGCAAGTGCACAGCCTTTTTTCACGACACCTCTATCTTTCTTACCTTTTTTCTGAGCCACAATATTTTTGGTACTTGAAGTCCTGTAATAGCAAGTTCACATTCAAGATTTAACCTGTGTCAGGGAAAGAAATGTTAATTGCTTTCAAGTTACGCTGTCTGCTGGCTGTTCAACTACATTTGCTACACAGGTTGATATGTGAAAGCCTGAACTACAAGACAGTCCACTGCAACACCTCCAGAACCTTGCAAAGTCTGTTTGGACATAACATTAATTCACCAGAAGCTGGTCAGTTCTGGACTTCCATTCATTTTGGTATATGTCAAAAGTGTTTTTTTAATAAAAGTCCAATCCTTGCAGTGGTTTAAAAAAACATAAAAGCACAGTTATCCCCATTGTACAGATCATATATTCCAGCCTCAGATATATATGGCCTGCACAATTGCACCAAGTAGATCAATACTAAAATGGTAAGAGAACTTTCTCTCCCTATTTTGACCAGTAAGATAATCAGTGAAGTGTCTTGCCGCTTTTCAGTTGTTTCAAGATTTACCATTGTCACTTCTAGTATCCCAGTTTAAAACACTTACTTTAAATGCATTTTATAAAAGCAAAAGTAACATTAATGTGAAATTGAAAAAGGTTGGTTGTTTTGGGGTTTTTTTGAGAACAGAAAGAGCAATACACTAATTATTACTTAAGACTGCTTTTCAGACAGAAGGCAGAGAGAACTGTCTAGCTTCAGGTTTAGTCTTCTCATTCTGGAAATTTGCCAATTAAGACTTTTCTTCCTTGACTTATTCTGAGATTCTTTTAAGAGACAACCGAATTAGCACAAGGTCTCCAAATGGGATGACAATTTATGCTGACAGTTAAATGCTGAGTTATTCTTGTTTCTCAGCTTTTAAAAAAATGGGAAAAACTGGAACGGTAATGATAACTTCATATTATATGAGATAAAGTGAATTATTATGCTCATATTTGCTCTCCAGTGCATAGACCATAACACATCTTGTTTCAAGGTCAGAGCCATTTTAAATCAATTGAAGGGCATTGCCAACACATTTTTTCTCTCTCTCCTGTGCTTTGAAAGCCAAAGCAATCACAGAAAGGAAGTTCACAGGTAGCACCCAGTTTCAGAAGAGGGCATAAGTCATCCCATGATGAGCTATTAGATGTCACTTTTGGTACCCAGATCAGTTAGGTCAAAGCTATCTGGCTTGGTCTGCAGTTATATTGCCATGCTGCAGACATACCCGAGTCAGCTTTCCTTGTTTAGCCTCAGGCCCTGTTGTGGTGGCCATAGCAGAATACAAAAAGTGCAGTTGTTTTAAATGGCAATACAATAACAGACCCTTTATCAGGATACAGAAGAACCCAGAAAGGAAACAGAGATGTAACTTACCTAATATTTATAGAAATACAGGTCAAGATTCATTGGAGAATTTTTTAACAAGAGAAAAATAATCACTTTTTTTTATCAGTTATTTTAATAACCATTGCCACTGATTATTCCAAGGCTGGGCTTCTTTCTCATTATTCCTGTGAACAGAGGTAAAATAAAGCCTTCAGAAAATATGCAATGGAACAACTGTGCAGGGAATACAGACATTTCAAAGATAACAAAACAATAAAACCCAAAAAGAACCTGATCCCTGTCCCTATTATGAACTGATTTATCAAGCCCTATACAGTAAGAAACAGTCAGAGAAAAATGGAAAACACTTTTAAAGGACTATTGTTGCAATCCTAATTGAAGCAAAAACAATATCATTAAACATTCCAAGAGGAACAGTTTCCAGCTGCAATGATACACCTTTTCAGCAATCTGAAAGTGAAGCTATTTAGAAGAATGAGAACAGCTGACACTTCCCCATTGCTGTCCCCTTGATTCATGTGTCTAGATGACTCACGATAAATAAATCCACATATTTGAAATGGTCCTTTTTATAAGTCTATGAATAAATCGCATTACCATACCATGGAGATTTCAGAATTCCAGATAGACCAAAAATTTATTTCCAGTGTCCTATCTATTTTGCAAATCACTGCACCAAAACTCTGCGTTATCCCCTTAGATTCCTGCAGTACTCATTTTTCTCCTGTGCTTCAGTGAACACTTCACCAGCTGCAGCTTTCTGCAGCAGAATAAAATGAACATGGAGAAAACCTTCAAATCATCAAAATGCAAAAATAATTTTTCTTTTCTGATCCACTTTTTTTTATATCCACTTTCTCAGGTGCTTGCAGAAACCAGTATATAATCATCTGATTGCAGTAGTTAAGAGACATGATGAAGTCACAGTCACTGTAGGAGGAAGACCTTGAGCTGCCTCTCTCAGCTTCAGTTGTTTTCCTCACCACACCCTTGCTCCTTTTCCTCAGACTAGAATATAAGCACCACACTTTATAGACTCCTCTTTATTAAAAAAGATAAGAAAATTGTGCATATTGTACATTAGAACGTCTTGAAATTTCAGTATTCCCAAAATCTATTTGATGTTTCTTTCCAAGAATTACGAAGCAGGATCAGTCCAGAGCAGATATGCCTTGTGTTTTCACCAGGAGTATTGAGTAGTAGCTCACCAAGAGTCTGGAGCTGGCCGTATGGCTTTTATCAAAGCCAGGAATGGCACCAAGTCTGTTCCTACAGGATTGAAAAAATTTAAATTTAGGAAGATATTAAACACTTAGACACACTTCTCAGGTACATTCTGGTCAGAAGAAAGGCATTGTGCAAAGTATTACAGAAGAGCCAAGTTGGACGTTCCTGGAGAAAACTCTTGCCATGATACCATAACAGAGGAAGCTTTACACACGCCCCTTATCACTGTACAAAGTCTTGCATGAGAGCAGGCACTAAGGAACAGAGGCACAACTAACAAATGTTTAAACAGATCATACTTTGCAAAGGGCAGAGAAGACCAAAGCTAACAGGTAGTCTGAGCACATCAGTACTCCAGGACTCTTTTTTCAGTCAGAGGAAAAAAGAGCATGACACTATTCAGAATACAACCTAGATGCTTTTTCTTAATCAGATTACTTGTTGGCGTCTTTGTTCAGCCACTTAGTAAAAGTGAGTCTAATAGTTAAAGCATCAATTTCTGTCTAGCCTCTTCTAAAGTGTATTTATTGTTTCTTTTTCTCATAATCTTTCCCTAGTGCACACTTTCTTTTTCCATATTTATTTAAACAGATTTTATCTTTGCTAAGTCTTCAAGGCACTCTACACTTATGTTTGTATTTCAAAACTGCCCTGGAAATCAGTAGGATGCCAGTAGTTTCTACATCCCACTGAAAACAGACAGCATGCTGAAATAACACCATTAGCTGATGACACACACATTCGGAGCAAGTGGTGTTGCATTCAACCCTTACCACCTGTTTTGATCCATGAAGAATAGCAGTAACTGGCAGATCTTGTTGGTGTCATTTAGATGAGCTTTGAGAATTAGCCAAGCTATAGATACTACACAGAAGTATGTAATTGGTGTTTCCCTCAGGGAAATATCTTAATTTGATTAGTGTTGAACCCAAATTCTTTTCATTAGCTATTACTAGCCATGTGGGAAATGGGCCTGCTGTGCACAGGTGGCTTGGACATCTCTTCACGCTTTCAGGACCTCTGTTTATACCAGTGGGACAGGGGCATAAACTATTAGAGGTAGGGAAGTGATTCAAATTAATTTGCTCTGGGCTAGCAAGGCCATTTAATTTAGTCCCAGGAGATAAAACAAGAACTTGTAGTGACAAAAACATCTGAGGCTGCAGAAGATAGGTAAAGGAGTTCAGGGCTCTTTAACAAGATTCTGCTTGGAAGAGTTCTTCTGGCTTGGATTTTACCATCCCAACGTGAAAGAAACAGAAGCTTTAGTTTATTTACATGTGAGCTTACTTCCTCTGTCCTACTTCATTACCACCATCCCAATTGCAACCTCTGGGTTGGAAGCCAACTTTCTCCAGAAACTTATTTTTCGAGCCATATCAGTAAAGTCAAATCAGTCCATACCTTTGCTACAAACACAGTAGAAAATATCATGAAGATTAAGAAATATATGCCTACAATTACAGTTTCTGCTAAAACTCACTGTTCTCTGAATTTCAAAATAAAGCAAAATATAAAAAAGTTTCCAAGGCAGAAATCATGACAGCTAGCCTGGTTGTCTGCCATCACAATCCCAGGGAAAAGTAGCTAGAATCTGACCTCAGGCCATGGTTCACACGTATTTTTCAATGCAAATATGTGCAACTACCATCTATAACGCTGCTGCCTCCTTCGAGAACTCACGCAAGATCACTCTCGAGGAGAAAAGACAACTCAGAAAGAATCGCGTCCAGTCGTTGCCACCTGGGGAATCTTTCTCGTGTCCCTTCTGCAACCGGACTTGTCTGTCACGCATTGGCCTTTTCAGCCATCAGCGTGCCTGTAGCAAGCGCGGATAAAGCCCTTCGAAATCTTCGTTCGCGAAGCCAAGCCATGATGATGATGATGATGATGTGCAACTACTTCCAAATCTGTAAAATCACAATGTACCGCAGTTCTGTGCAGGCTTCCAAACATGTTCTGTATCTCCCACAAGTCTCATACTTTTAGTAAGAACTCTGAAAAATTACTCTGATTCAAGACATAGTATCTTCTAGTACTCATAGTTTTCATAGTCCCTCAAGCTCAAATTCTCCTTTACCTCTGGATGGATTACATCATTTCAACTGATAGCAAGAGGATCAATGTTATAAGATAGAACTGTAGTTGAAATATTTACAGAATCAAGTCCAGCTGGGGAGCTCAGCCCTTAAAGACGAAGCCAGACATCAGACAAGAAAACTTCAGGTGCCAGAAGACACTGCAACAGAACATCCACACCAACATTCTTTAGTGTTGCAGTATTTTAGCTTTGTGTTACCTTTTTTATAAATATATATATTTTTAAAGTATCTCCACACATAGCAATTACTTTTCATGCAAAATGATATAATAAAAAATTATTTAAGTGGAAAAACACTTGCTCATGGAGAGAAGCTGGATAAAAATACCAATCAGCTTTCCTCACCTCCTGCTGTGGGAGAACACAAGGGGCCAAGTAAGTAGCCAGCTCTTATGTTCAAAGCTCATTTTCTCTCTTATGTATCTCTGACCTCGGCTTTCCATATGCTCCCTGGTCATTTCTCTTTCCTGCACTCACTCCTGCCTCCAGGAACGGAGCACTGCTGGGAGAAAAAGCCTCTGACTCCTTGCAGGAGTTTCCCAGAAGGGGGCTTATTACGAGGAAAAACAAACCACAGTGACTTGCAGGGAGCCAGCTGGGCACCACACACAAGGGAAAATAGCATAGTAGATATTTTGGCTTCCCTGAGCATCACACCTCATTTCTTTTGAACCAGGCAAAGCAACCTTTAGTGCAGCTTATACCACAGGTTGTGGCACAGAGCCCAGACAGTCATTTCTACTGCTGTTGCTGCTTAAGAGGTTTCCTGACTTCAAAAATAGGTTTATACAATTCTTTTAATGAATTCTATTAGCAAATACTCATTTATTAGGAAGTCCTAAGCTAAACAAACAGGGAAGCCATCCAGTGTGCCGAAAAATAATTCTTTCACAGAATTGAAGCCTCTTAATACTAATCCTCACCATCAACCTTTCCCCTATCTCATTTTCGAGTTAGGGTTTCACAGTCCATTCTTATATGACACTGAGGCTTCATCTACTTCACTGGGGGTAAATGAGGGCCATGAAGGTTTATTTGTGAAATGTGGCATTGAAATATATCGCTATAACATTCAGAAAGAACACAGGAATATATTCTAGCGTCTTCTGTGTTCTAATCCCTCTGTGACAGGACTGGAAACCAAGCAGGGATACTCTCCATGGAACATTACAGCACTTAAGGTAAATACACTGAGGCAGATGGCTGAATTCTGACCTCTTTTTGTACCAAGTTCTCCACTCCTTTTTTTCCCTCATTATGATATTTCTACAATGACATGTTTTGATAAAGAGGAAACTTTTCATACAATGTTATTCTGAAAGCTCATCTTTTTCCTATCACTATTGTATAGTTGCCATAACAACTTGATGCAATATCTTATTTAATAATCATTCTCTGCATCCCTTTTAGCATTTTAGTTGTCATGACAACAACATGGATTTTATTTCAGACCTACCTCACAACATTCTTTCATGTGTTTTGCTTGCTTTGAATGAAATCAGACTTAGTCTCCACTAAAAACACCAAAAAGAAATCTGATGAAGTGCCTAGAAAATAAAGCATCTTTTTGGAAAAATGTTCTCATGCTATTGTATAACACATAACTATGTCTTTTCCTGACGTAGGCATGTTTACTTTAACAAAAAGCTCAATACAAATACTATGTTTGAGAGTTGAATGCACAGAATGGAGCTATATATACGTCCAACATTCTGTCTAAAAATAAGCAACAGTTATCGATTAAAAAAAAAAAAAAGATAATGGAATTGTTTAAACTAAGGTAGGTATGCTTTCAGTTTGTAGTTTATAGTGAAATATTTTCTTCAACTTCTGCTGCCCTACAGCTAGATATTTATGTTAGATCACAGTACTATCAAAAATATCTAAAAATAGTGTTATTTTTCACTCAAATATAACATCAATCAAGAATCATTCTAAGCTTCAGTGGAAAAAAAAAATATTGTGGTAATCTTATACCACTCTAAACTCTAAACTACTATGCAGTAGTGGAGTTTTCCTTTTTTGTTTTTTTTTTTGGTGAGATGGTTGTCATGAAATAAGGAGGTAACATAAAAAGCTTCCAAGCCAATGTCCTTTTGCTGTTGAATGTCAGAGCTTACAAATTATAAACTGAGATTTGAAATTTACAGTATCATGAGTAGTAAATTCACATCGCTCATATAGAATAGACAGATCATGAAGTTCACCATGGAAATAACTGTTCATAGAGATATCAGGCCAAAGACTGAACAAGTTCTTGTCTCTTCCATTGACAACAATGCAAACTCTGTTACCTGGAACCTACTTGTCTCTTTCTGAAAGGAGTGTTGCTACCTTATCACTTGAAGTGCTCTACTTTTTTCAGATGCCTGAATTGTAAAATTCAGAGTAATATTTACATAATATTTACGAGCTGTAAAAATTTAAGATCAGCCCAAAAGATTTCCAACCACTTCCTATTACACATCAGAATATGCTTTATGCATCTGCAGTTCTTACAAATGTTTTCTCAGCCGCAGGAAATGTTTTAGCTTTCCCTGAATATTTCAAGCTTCTTTTCCCACAGTGTGAAATTCAGAGTCATCCAAAGTGCAGCATGTGGTTTCTTGATTACAGTAGCTATAATGATGGGAATGGTGAAGCACATGTGTAGTGAGGGAGATAAAGGTTATGAATTCTAGAGACATGAATCTTAATTTCCATTTTATTGCTTCTGTAGATTGGTATCATATGTGCTGTATGCACGTGCAGCTTAAATCCCTCTTTAACCTTTTCTTCAGTTTTAATAAATCCTATTATCTGGGCATCCTAATCTGGATTTGATGTTTCCCTCTAAATATCCTACTTCAAAAGTATATAGCAGAAGCAAAAATATAGAAGAGAAGGGGATTGTCCAATTTTCAGAAATATGGAAAAATAATTTATTTGCAAGAAAAATGCAGACAAGACTACAATACAGAATAAAAGGAGAAGAAATGGAAAGTAATGAAAAGATCAGATATCTTAATCTTTTTCTTAGCCCAAGAGCTATGCAAAAACCATCGAAAGTTAAAACACAGAATGTTTTGTCACTTATTATCAGTGAACTTAGAATACTAAAAATTATGAATCTGGCTGAAGAAACAGCTGCAATTACCTAAACAAGATGCAATAAAAGAATTAAAGGTCCTTATACTCAATTGTTAACTGCAAACCATGTGAGATTGGAAATTTCCTACTGGTAGAAATTCCTATGGATATTTACCAGCTTATAGACAGGGATACATAAAATGCACGGCAATAGTGATAGAAAACAGTGTGCTTTGTACAAGTGCACAACACGCATTTAAGAGACAAATTAAAGAGAAACTAAATTAACATCTAACAGTTTGGAAGGGAAAGAGTGAGATAAAGGGAATGTGAAAGTGAGTTAATATAAAAGTCTTTACAGAGAAGAGAAATCTCGTTATTTAAATCTTGTTGCTTACAATTATAAAGCTACTACATGAAACATCTTGGCTGATTTATTAATCTTCACCTTACTCTTGCCTTTCAAAATGCTCTTATCTGTTACCATTTGCGTTAAAACACTACAAAACAGCTTGCTTTGTGTTTCTTGTGTGTGAATTGAGAATTTGTTTAGGAAACAGGTAACATGAATGCTTCTCATTAAGAAATGCTGTTGCTCTAATTTTCTCTTAAAGGAAACATAGATGTTCATAGTATTCTGAACTTTATATTGGGATAAAAGCTAATTGATAAGGACATGTACCAGCACAAATGCACTCCCCTTCTCCTAAATTTGTATTACCTTATTTTTCAAGTATCACCACTCTTACCAATGAAAATCCAGTTTGTGTGTTACTGCTTTACCTAGGTGATAACAATGTTTCCCAAAGTCAGTTTCCTTTCAAATCACCACTATCTGCTGAGACTTCAATTTAGTCTTTCAAATAGGAATTACCACCTTTTTAGTTTATAAGGGTACAAATCTTCTTTAGTCATCACCTCTGCAAATAAATTCATGGCATAAGATGCGACAAAAGATTATAATTTTTTTACTATATTTGGGTTTCAAATATGAGATTTTTGCATGACCATTTTTCATCTCTTGACATAGTAAATCAGGTTACCGGTTTCAATGAGTTAAAAAAAATCACACCAGAAAAAAAAAAACCAGCCTTTCCTATTTTCTTCACTGTGGAGAGAACAGGATTGTGGTGCACAATCCATCCTGCATTTCTGTGGGCCTAGCCTTGACAGAACCAGGCACAGACAGTGTGGAAATGTTGAACCATGCTGATAACAGGCCTTCAGGGCTGAAACAAAGAGAAACCCGTGCCAAAATAAGGGAGGAGTCCCAGAAAGTAAATAATGATTTCACTGCATGGACCCCTGTAGTAATCCAATTAAAAGTGTGTTCGTAATGCATGTTTAGCTCATGGACAGTAGCATGTATCAAATAGCTTAAGAGTAATCACATGTCAGAGTGTATTGGAAGTGTATAAAAGAGCAGCTTATGTAAATAAAGTGAACACTGCTGATCATATTGGTCGTATAGCAAGTTTGTTCTGAAACCCTCCGTCAACACTTCACAAAATTTTTTTATGAAATAAAGTTGAAATAAAAGTTGCAGCTACAAAGTTTGCATACTTTGATTGTAATTAGTAATTAGGTTTGTAGAGGCTGGCCTCTTGGAGTAGCCAGCTCTAAAACTGACTTTTATAAGTACCTGACAATACCAGCTTGTTGACTGCAGCATACTAGAAGTTGGAGAAGGCAATTTATAGATCTCATTTTATTTCATCACATAAAAAACAGAACTGAAAAAAATCCTAGATTTTTCTTAAAATAGCCATATTTAGAAAATCTTAATTATCCATAAGCACTTACCTATGTCTGTGCATGTGTAATTTTCTGTATGTGGAAAGAACAGACAGGACATCGTGTCTAAGAGTGTAGGACTAACTAGTCCTGCATCCTGCAACACCCTAGTTCACTTTTAAGTGCTTATTATCAGAAAAATTGCAAAGCAATTGTGGAGGGGGTACGCAATAAATAGGTGAGTCCACTATACCAAACAGTGATAATCATTCGACAGCATAGCTTGACGCCACATTCAAGACTCTGTGGTCTTCCATACCACATTATGATCTTCCTCTAAAATTTCCCTCTTTGGGCATGAAGCATATCACAAGTAAGAAGGGTGTCAAATAGGCTCTAGAAAGTAACTTCTGCAGGTGACTCAACAAGTCTTAAAGAGCTGCCTACATATTTTCTGGGTTGTTCTACTTTGTGTCAGACACAATAAGGTCCAGCACAAGTTTGGCAAGCGGAGATTGCCAGAATGCACCAGTGGTACAGCAATAACCCTTTGCTTTCTAACTCTTCTTGACACCTGCAACTCACTGGAGTATACCTCAAAAACAAAAAGAAATTATAAGTAACCCACTTAGACAACCTTTATGGCAACATTTTGCTTCTGTAGAGCCATACAATGAACCCAGGAGTGCCAGAGACTCACTTAAGGTAGTTTCTTGGTAACACTGCTTGACAACTGCTCAACCAAACGGCTGTGTGCCAAAAGCACACAGTCCCATTCCCACTCAACCAGAACAAAACCAAGACTTAAAAGGCCCCTGAGTTCTAGTGATGGCAAGACATAGTTTTGACAAATGGAGGCAGGCATTAGCATGTGTTGGGGGTAAGAGGAAAGAAGAGGGCCACTTTACGTCTCAGGAACACCTCTGAAGAAAAGAAGGTGCATGTGGGATGGAGTCCATGCCATTAGCCTCAGTAAATAACTCCCAAAAGAGAAAATGGAAAATATAAACATGAGAAAGGGTTAATAATGGGATTTTCTGAGACCTGTCCCAGCAACCCTGAGTAATGTGCTCTAGGGAACACAGCTTAAGCAGGAAGGTTGGACTAGGCGACCCCAAGAGGTCCCTTCCAACCTTAGCCATTCTGTGATCCTGTGATCTGCTTCTGTCTGTGTTATGCAGCAAAACCCTGTCATTTCCAGGCAATGTCCACAGCAGTGTCTCTGTCAATCATAAATGATCATAAAACACAGCTCCTGGTCATATCTTTTCCCCAGACAGCTAGGAAAATAACTTACTTTCTTAGAGTGACAGAAGTCTTTCTGGGGCAATTTGCTTGCAATATTTGTAACAATGCACAACACCATTGCATCCAGCTACCCCATTTCCATTGAAAACAAGGGCTTTTGCTCACAATGAACAGAACCAATATTATTATTTTTATTATGCAGAATCATTTTCTCTGTCATGGCAACTGTTAATTTAGTATCATAGTGCTGCCTTTTTTTTTCAATGAACTGATTGGCTGCTTTGATAGCAGCATTAATTATACCATTGGCAGAGCTGCAATTAAATTAACATGATCACAATTTACCATTGGCCAATATCAAGCAATTTACTTCAAACAACTGCAAATTAGTTATCAAAAAACACCCTCCAGAGATAAGATTTGCAAGTTCAGCTGTTAATCTAATTGAAGTGCAAACTGTGATTACTTACCAAAACATTATGTGATCTAGCAGGTCACATGCCCTTTGGACACCTTGAAGTCTCCACTTTTTACCTCTGAGCAGGTATGAGGGGAGAAGCTAGAATGAATACTATCAATATCGTCTCTGCTAGAAAAGCAAAACCTACTCCCACTTATACATCCAGTCCCTGGCATTTTTTACTGTAAAACCCTGCAAGAGTCATGGGGAAATGAATATAATCTTGCTGATCAAAGACAACACAGCAATTCACAGGGCATATTCTGTTCAAAATTTATTTTGACACTAAGTCAAATTGAAAGGATGTTGAAATTTTATGAAACTTACATACTAATATGTATAGAATTTTTCAAAAGCTAAAAAAAAATTGATCTCAGAATAATGAGTTTTACTGATTTCTGCTGTGGGTTTAGTTGTTTGGGTCTTTTTTTGGTTAGTTGGTTGGTTGGTTGGTTGATTGGGGTTTTTTTGTTTGGTTTGGTTTTGGTCTTGATTTGGGGGTTTTTTGTGGTTGTTTTTTTAGTTAGTTGGTTTGGGGTTTTTTTTGTAACTTCATTCATATATAAGATCTTTGGGGAAATTCCAGACCATCCTTTCCACAATATATCTAAAAAAAAAATCAATATAGAGATTTATACTTTCTGTTTAGAAAGGGTTTTTTCCACACTTACCCAAGCCCTTTACATTTTAAACAGTTTAACATTCATTACTATTTCTATTTTCTTTTTTCTAAACCCAGAACAAGTAAATTTGAAGTATAAAAATATAAAAATATCTGTTCCTTACAGTGAACCAGCAGGGTTGTAGCACTGGCAAAGTGTTGTGCCAAGTGAGAGAGGACCTCAGTGTTCTGGGCCAGGCAGACAACAGACACCTCTGTAAGAGCACATCCATACCCTAGATACAAGCACTATATTGCATTTATTTGAACTTGCTAGGTAACACTGCCAGCAGAATAAAAAATTTACACCTAATCCATGAGGATTGGAAGAATTACAACTTGATTTGTGATCTCTGTGGAAAGGAGGAAGTTAAGAAATGGAGCAGTTTTGTTCCTCCAAAAATATTTGCAGGTATATAAGCTGGTTCAGAGCTAATGAACTCAAAGGCTGTGGTGGGTTACCATTCTGCTGTCTGACCTTTCAATATTTTTTTCTGTGTAGTTCTCAATTTTTGGAAAAACTTCTCCAGTTTCTGACTCCTATTGAATAATATGAAAACACAGTAAGGTAAATTATAGATCTCAATACAGAATCATATCTGCTGTTGATAGTCACCTTATACAAATATTAGTTTAACATTTCACACACAAGTTAGGACTGATTCTAATACAGAATAAGAAGTTTTTTGAGAAGCTAGTCAAGGCTCTGTTTTCATTCGTCTTTAAAAGTTTCTGAAAACAAAACCAAAAAATCGCCTACAATAATAAATAAACAAACAACAACAACAACAAACCTGGTTATTCATTCTGAGGGACTTCTGTTTACAAGACCAGTTGAGCTTTTGCATTTCACTCACCCTAGAAGAAGTACAAGGAAAATCTGTGCAATAGTGTTCTTCATCTATATTTGCTGTGGTCACTGAGAGCACATAAACTCTTCTGTCCCAGGTGAAAAATTTAAACCTTAATGCAAACTCTGGAGAGATAGTGGACAGTCCATAAACTGTTCATTTCTTAGTTACGCTATTATATACTAAAGAATAAAAATATTATTACACCAGTTCACAGGAATTGTCAAGCTTCACTGAGGAGAGGAGGACAAAATATATTACTATTTGAATGTGATTGATACTATTCAATCAAGGCTAGTTAGTGATGCTGTAACTTCACTTTAGTACTGTCAGCACTTAAGTGGTAAAAATTCACTTCAAATAAAGTTGGCTATTTTCTCATCCCAGACAATTTAATTTAGGACATTGCACAAAAGTTATATCCATGATGAAAACCCTGGGATTGTGGGCAGACTAACCATAAAGACACATACAACAGAATTCCTCACCCACAATCCACAGGAATCTATTTAGTATCTCCAGCATTCATAATGCTCTGAAAATACTAACTGCACTTTGAGCAACTTTACAGCTGACCTCAGGATCAAAAGGAATTACTCACTTGAAAAAGTAACACTCAAATGGCTGATGCTTCAGAGTATAACTTAGTGGGAAGTCATTCAAGCTTTGTGTCTGCTGAAACAAGTGAAGCTGCTGAAACAGCTTTAGTCTTGTGTACTTGCAAATATGAATTGAGAGCTTGTTCTGCTGAGTGGTGCCACTGAAACAAACTGTCTTAAAGAAGGTTAATCTAAAACCTACTGGCTCTTTCTTGAAATTCTTTCCACTGACAATAAGAGACATCAGTTCAGGCCACAACTTCATACGGTTAAGTACAACTCATCAGAATCAAAATTAGGTCCAAAATATGTCAGTACAGGCAGAAACAACTGTTACCTCAAAAATATTCAACTCTGTAGCTGAACGATGTGTATTCCTGCTGTGAGTTTTGAAAATATTTATTTAGTTGGCATTTTTATTTTATTTGAGTTCCACTTACCTTATCTGAAAAACAAATAATCTCCAAGCCTTCAAAAAATTCCTTTAAAACAGAATCCTGCTTACAATTTAAGTGTTTATTTCAGTGACTGCAACCTAAGCTAGAGCTAGCAAAATTATTGCCCCAAATACATCAGCAGCCTGAGACAGGTAATTTTTTTTTTCCATTTGCCTTCTTCAGCTCTTTTAAAATATTTGTTCATTGCACCTGTGCTTCAGCTATGTGAGACTATAAAGGTACTTGTTGGCAAAATATTTTCTTGTTGATCATACATTCTCCCTTGGCTTTGGCTGGCCACACTTGGGTAACATAATATCCCTTTGCTCTCTCATACAGATACTTCCATAACAGAAAACAAAAACCAACAGTGGTTAGCAAGTGATATATTGTAATTTCCCAAGTGCCACTGTAAAGACAAAGCAGTTTCCAAAAATGTTCAGTAACAGCCTGGCCATTTGATCAGCTCTTTAGAAAATAGATTCAAAAATATTTCCTCCAGCTACCTATGATCTTACACTTCAAAAACCACAGCAAAAGAAAAGGCAGAGGCCTTAGCTGAAAACATAGGTGTGCTGCAGCAGAGACTTCTATGACCTCTTCTGTGTTACACTGCAAAACAGCTAGAAGTACAGAAAAAAGTAAATAATCTTAAAGCTCATTAATGCTTTTTCAAAAGATGCTGACTTAGGACCTCATCCATCCTTTTGATTACCACAAAGAATAATTTTGTAAGAAAAGAAAGAATCTGGAGAAAGAGGGAAAGCTATTTTTTCTGTTCATATCCATCTTTTGCTCCAGCTCTTCAGCACATCCATCACAGTTTTGCATGTTCCTCAAGGAGCTGGTCATAATAAAAGATGAGATTCTTGCAATCTCAGTGGAGGTGAGTGGGGCAGTGCTGTCTAAGAAGGCTCACTGAAGTGAGTATGACTATTTGTACAGCAAGACAGTGACCCACCAAGAGCTGAGGCAGACAATATCCACCATTAAAACATGATCTTTGGTCAAGAACTTCCCGAGACAATTCAACTTACTGGGATGTGAGTGCACTCTTGGACTGAAAGTTCTCTTTGAAAGCACTGGGGTTTGTGGGTTGGGTTTTTTCATTGTTTTTAAGTCTCTTGAAATGGGCAAGTTCTCTAAGATTTAGTGGATTTAGCTGAGGTGCACACAATCATTCAAGGAGGCATTCTGTTAAAAAGTGAAACAGATTGAAGTCACTACAAAGGGTACAGGATGCTTGGGAGGCTCATTTGACAACAAGAGCAGTGCATGACATTGGTCAATAAAATATATCTTTTTCAATTAACATTTTATCTACTGGAGGCTTATTTAGGTTACACCAAGCAATTTAAAAGTCTACAGCTCTGTGATGTGTCAGAGAATACATGCTCTGTTATTTACAAGTCATTAAAAGTCACTGGTCCATATGTTTCCTTCCATTTTCTGCCATAAATGTGAAGCAAAGTCACAGCAGCCAGGGGAATTAGCCTACTTCTGTACTGCTGAAATTGAGAGAAGAATTCAACTCATTTGTCACTAGCAAATAGATAGAGGAGGACCCACGCTTTTTCAAAATAATAAACAGTGATGAGCACACCGTTTCGTAACACGTCTATTTTTATTTTAAATGGTTTAGCCACGGCTGAAGAGCTTGAAGGAAATTAAGCTTCATCAAAAATCCTATTCATGCTTTCCAAACTGGAATGGATAGTCTATCATTTTACTTATGCACCTCTTTCAGTTCTGTGCTTACGGAAGAGTGGCTTTCTGATTTGTTTCTTTTAGTGTGTTGCAGTAAAAGCCTCTTCATCTTGAAGAAAACTTATTACTAACGCATTGTGGGATGCCGGAGCTACTGTTGAGTGTCCAGTAGCTTTAGCAGTTCATCAGACTGAAACTAGGGACACACAGCAGGTGGGACATCTGCCTGAAAAGCTACAATAGCATCAAAGACACACACACAAATTATAATAATGACTCATTATAAACTCTTTGTGCCTCTAGAAAAACACACATATCACAGCTTGCCATCTTGTTATCATCAAGAATGTGAAAATTCCTCTTGAAAATGGGTGAAACATATTTTCATATAAACATCCATATTTGTAGGAACGGAAGAAAGTGACAGTATATCAAAGTAGAGGTAAAACACACAACACTGATGAAAGTGGAAAGCCTCTTGGAACTATGCACACATCTTTCTAAAAAGAAAAAAAAACAAAACAGCTCTATTTTTAGAGAAAATACGTGAATGTGTTTAGGGGATGGGCGGTTATGCAATATTTGGTAGCAATAGGAAGACTACGTAGTTTTTCAAATTATGCACTTTTTATGTTATTAGGACTGTGGATGTCCCATCCCTAGAAGTGTTCAAGGCTGGGTTGGACCTTTAAGGTCTCTTCCAACATAAGTCATTCTCTGATTGTATGACTTTTGCATACTCTAGATCATATCTGCTGTCCAGAGTCCTCCTAATGTTATATTAAGGTCTAAATTTAATCTTGCATAACCTGTTTCAATTCACAGGGTCCTTTGTCTCTGCCACATTTGGAAGTACATTCCATCGTGCTGTAAGAGCTTGTGAAAGCAAGATGAGCCACAGTTCACAACAGTCAGCACGGTGTTTAGAACAACTTTGTATTACAGAGTGAAATAACAGTGAAATAACAATTTTGAGAAAGAATCAAATGATAGAAGGCTGAATATTTAATAAAAAGTGGCAAGAAAGCTTTATTGACTGGAGGTCAGGCAGAGAGAGAGAAAATTCTGCTTCCCTAGAACTCTTTACTCCCAGACTGAACTAAATCCAGAAATAAAAGACAACAATGAAGTCAAGGTCACTTTAAAGAGAATTAGGCAAGCATATACCCCATCCTTAGCCAGGTCCTTCCACTCTCAAGATGAAGAAAGTTAAACTTGGAGAGAAAAATTTCTGGAGGTTTATCCAAAATGTGTACTTTACTTAGGACTACATCTTTGCAAGGGAGTGATTTCTCAGACATACCAAATGAAAAAGAAAATGCTGGGAAAAAAAATTATTAATCTAAAATTATCTTTGAGGCATCTTACACAAAACACACAGTTTTGGAAGACAAGTGGTAGTCTTTGAGGCACCATTTACAAAGTAAAGTTTAGCAGCAGTCTCTGTCATCTCTGACTGCATCACCAAGAAGGTAAAGCTAAAGGGTCTCTATCTCTGATGACCTTATCTTATTAGAAGAGAAAAATTTACAAAAGCAGAACAGCATCACTAACAGGTAGTGCAGAGAACCCACTTTTCAAAATAATCCTTATGCATAATGTTGCAACACTTCCTTGAATAAGAACAACTTTTGATTGCAAACTGTCACAGATGAGTGGTGACCTCCCCACACTCCCAACAACTTCTCCAAACAGCCAAGTTCAGTCCAAACAGAGTGAACTTGCAGATGTCGAAATTGCTGCCTGCTGCACTAGTGTGTAAGAATAAACATGTATCCTAGGGCAGAGGTGGTTACAAGTTATTAAAGGAGTGAAATAGCATAAGCACTTTTTATTTTTTATGAATACTGTCTAGTGTAAAATATAGGTGAAAACAGCACCCCAGCAATGGGCTTGCCTATAGCCAGCATCATGAGAAAACCTTTCAACTTCCTAGTCAAGGCCATTTATCAGCATGCAGTATAAACTACCACTTATCACTTTCACAGCCACTTCATGCTGGATGAGAAGTGCCTCTCCCCAGCTGTCTGCATGCTATCATGAACACAGTCAGCACAGCAAAATCACAGTACTCACAATGGTAAACCCACTGTCACCTCAAGGGCAACTTTTGGCTAACACTGCCTTTTATATTAATCCAACTTCTCCTTCAAACACAGTTGTGGTCCATTTGTTCACTGGCTTTTCCCATCTAAATTCCTCTGAATAAACTGTGCACCAAATAAGAACTGACAACGAATAGACATCAAAAGTGACTTAGTTCTCTGGATCACTTAACTCCTGAGAGGCAGGCACAGCAAAGGAGACACGCAGATTCCCTATGCAGCAAGGTTTGTGTTTTTAAGAAAATGACCCATGCAAGAAAATGTCTCAAAATAAAAAATAAAAAAGCTTTAACAAGAGAGAGGAAGGGAGAAGGACAAAAAGGGGAGCTCTGGTGCTTTCTTAAGAGAGGATAAGATAACTTAAAGAAACAGAGAACAGGAATAAATACTTCAATATCAGGCAACAAAGAGATAACAAAAAAAGAAACCATTCAAAAAAGAAAAAAGGCATAAATCTGGAGATGTTCGGACATTAAAAAGGAAGCATGCAATCAAGGAGAAGAAATAATAAATTATTTATCAGTTGTATTTCTTCACCAAATTGGTGAAGGAGGCTAACAGTACCAAGGACCATGTACCAACCACCAGTCTCCAGACAGCACTGAGACCTTCTTTTCTCACTCTGACTAGGTGCCATGATGTCATGGAGCCTGCTGTCTCCTCAGGGCCACAGTGCTGAAGCCAGGACCTGTCTTCATTGCCCAGCCAAGGGCAGGGCAGCCTCAGCCCCAGGCATCAGGCAGGTCACCTCCCACAGCCACAGGGCTTCACCTGGGGTCACCCCACATACCTGGGCCCTGCAGTGCCCAGAGGCCACGTCCGCTTTCGGGAGCTACTCCTTTCAAGTGCTACCTCATCACACTGACACCTCCCCCCATCTCCATAACTTGGATGTAGTTTAAACCACTATCTCTTTCCATTCTTCATTTCTTTCTCTGGAGGTCAGAATAAAATCCAGACACCTGCACCTCCCTAGAAGAAAATTATATTTTTATTTATGAAAACTTATTTTATGATTTACTCCACAAAGGCATATCTTTTCTCTCTTCCAAAAACTACCTGGCATTTCAACCCAGCAGTCCATGATATCCACACATATAGAGGATGTAATTCAGACAGCAGAAATTGATTTTCACCTTAATCTCACTGCCTTTAACAGAAGGAAATAGTGGGGTTTTTTTACTGGCAGCTTGACTGACTACTGCTGCCAGTAAGACTGACCAAAAGTGGGATCCTGAGGTTACAAAACTAGCAGTAAGTCATCACAGGTAGCTTATCACCTGAGTTACAGTATTTTTCTTATCACCCTTGCTACTATCAGGCAGCCTCACACTCCACTAAAGGGAACAATTACTGATACTCAAAGTAATACTGTTTCTTGTGGGAAATATAAACTTAAATGAAACCTAACCAATATGCTTTGCTCCTATGCAAATATGTGTGGCAATAACAGGAGAAAAGACAACAAAAATAATGGCAAGAAATAGGCAAAATCATAACAGTTTGAGAAGTTCTCCATGACACATCTGCTGTTCTTTAAATGAGACAATCTGTTCATTGCAGGAGCTGCTTCGTGAAATCCAAGTTTTCTAATACCAACCACTTCCAACATTACTAAAGCCTCATTCATTTCCTTTCTTCTGGCCTTTCTTGTTCTGTTTTTATGAGAGGCATTTTGATAGCCTAGAACAAAAAAGCACTTAAAACTTTGGAAAGTTCAGTGCCAGTTTCCATAAAGCATTAAAATAAACTTTCATGGTAACAGCAATAGTTAGTGCAGTCACAATCAAAATGATATTCAGTAAGAAGTATAATTTCACAGCCCCATAAAACGAGATAAAAATGTGAACTCCCTCAAGTGAGACTTATTCTTTTCTTAGTGTTCTTTTATTTCTACCTTTTATTCTGTTTCCAGATACCATCCTCCCTGTTAACTTCCAGCAGCTGTAGATGATAATGTGAAATTACAGTGATGTTGCCATGCATTAACAAAGCCAGTCCAAATCACCTTATCCTCGGAAGCTGACCACAGAATTATTCCCTCCTGTGATAGCAAAGTATTAATTGTTACTCTCCCAAAGAGTCAGCTAACCTTATTGTTAGGAAAGAACCCCCAGAGAGAAGACAAAAAATTTTATGAGGACACCATCACATATGCTTTCATATAACCTATACAGACTATTCCTGTTTTATTTTGTAATTTTATTTCCTCTGTGGGATCATTTTTTTCCAATATAAAATTGCATATTTTAATATCTTTATTTTTTCCCGTTAATGGGAGAACAGTTATACTTTGGGGCTATTTTCAAAGATGCAGTCTTTAAATACTACTGAGCGCAAAAAAATTTAAATGGATCAAGGTATTGGAAATGCATGGCTAGGTAGTCCTTTTCTCCCTTACTAACCTCATCTCCTCAGTCAAATTTATCTCAAGTATCGAAGTAACAGTTTCATTACAGGGTTTCCTCTTACCTGTCAGGTCAATATGAGGAATTTAGGAGAATAGTAACACATTTCATTAACCTGACAGTTTTTCACAGTTAAATAAATCTATATCTTTGCTTACTTAATTCTCAAACAAAATTTCCAAGTATTCATTTCATTCATTACCTTCCACAGCAAAACTCAGACTCTCTTCTAAGAACAAAAAGACTCTTCCAGAAGATAGAGGTATCTCGGATGCACAATGCCTCTTCCTTTTAGAGGAGGAACTTGGATCCACAGCATACCTCACAGGTAGGAATGTTACCCAAATTAAAAAGTTGCTCTTTTTCTTGTTTTTCTTTATGTCACAAAATGCAGAGCAGCTCCCAACAGCAAACCCTCAAGAAAACTCCACATTCTGTTCATGTCAGACAAAGTCACGAGAGACAACAGAATTCACATACAGGACTATCTAGCTTCTATTCCTTCATTTTACCTCTAATATTTATTATGGGAAGGTCACTGAGAGAATGAGTAGAGAGAACTGCTGGTCCTTGATGACTGAGACATTTGCACAATACGAAAGCACATCACCATGCCATTCCTCAGCAAATAATTTCCCAAACAAAGCAGGAAATTCAATAGGAGAAACCAGAAAAAAATCACCCCCAAATTCTCTCTGGCATTCTTAATATAGTCTTTTTGAAGAAAAGGGTTTAGGTGAAATTCAGAAGAGAAAATATTTGGTCTTGGCACCAACATCCTGAATGCCTTCATTTGTAATTACTGGATCTTCTTCCAGTAGTCTTCCAGGTCATAGGATACACCTAACTTGGTTCAAATGTGGTTTTGAAGTAGATCTTCAAGTATCCCTGCTGTGCTTCAGCTTAGGTAGAGGTTTTAGAGCACATAAGCAGGAAACCTTTTTGGGGGGAAAAAAGTAAAAAAAAATCTGAAAGGTATTCTCTAAGACCTCATCTGATGTCTTCCAATGACTAAGGGACATTCAGTCCACGTATCACATTAGGACTAGACCAAAGAAAAACCTACTGAAACATACAGTGCAGATGCTAAGTCATCATCAGTCTACTTTTCAGTTTTGTTTGTACTGTGCCACATTATTTTCTGATATAGATGTAAGATAATTTTCTTTCCTGGGTAAATTTTAACCAGCATTGTGAACAGTTTTGAAACAACAAAGCCTGCACATCTTTGTCTTAATCTTTGCCTGAAAAGGTTCATCTTTTCTAGATTGACTCAGTGGGATTACCAGGGCAAAGTGTATAAATAAATTCCAACACAAAAACAGCACCCAGTAAACTTGGGGTCACACAAGATTTACAGTGATCCAAAATGGCCAGGTCAGTTTGAAGCGGGTAGCAGCTTTGCTGGTACTCTGGAAAAAGCCCAGCAGCTTAATAGGCTTGGTGGCTTAGCTAGACTAAAGAGGGATGGAAAAAAAGGCAAGTGAGCCTTAAAACAAATATTGGTTGATCATGGTTCATGCCCATTAGCAAACACATCACTAAACAGAACTATAGGAAGCAAGACTTACTGTTCCATATCAAGCAAAACAGAGCAAAGACCATATCTGCTGACTTTTACTCCTACTCATATTTTTCCTCTTCAGTGAGGAAAAAGTAGGTACCAGCTATATATAAATGTGTCTCACCACAGCTGTTTATGTTTCAAGCAGTAATAGTCATAAGCAGCTGAAAGTGCAGTAGAGAGAACATTGTTGTTGCCCCAGGTGGTAACCAAGGAATTAAAAGATAAGTTTTTCTCAGTGGATTTCCAGACAACACAAAGAAAGACTGCAAGGTTTCTCTTTGTGTTTGCTTAAACCATACTGGAAAGCAGAGTCTTTAAGTGATCATTAGAATATCAGAGATAACCTAAAACTATAATTGAGGTTGAATTCCCCATTAAAATGATTAAGAATTAAAAAGAGCTGATCTATGCTCATGTAACAAGACAAAGCCAAGCTAGACACAATGGAAAAAAAAAAGGAAGAATCAATTTTAAAAGCTCTGCAAATGCCTGACTAAAGAACCTATTCTTTTCAGCATTTCTAGCATTAGTGCCACACCATATAAAATAAAAAAGATTTATTGAAAATGTTAAAAGTAATGCATTGTCAAATGTTATTTGCAAGCTAATAAAAAAAAAAGATAAAATTTAATATCAGAATATATGACCCAAACAGAGTCCATTAATAGTCCTTACCAAAAACATTCAAAACAGATTAAACTAAATGCATCTTTAGAACATTTGTGGAAATAAGTTAAATTTATCACTGAATCAAAATATCTGCTAAAAAAACAGCAATTAAGAATTGTTGGAATGCAAAACTTAGCTATCAGCACAAGGAGAGCTGACAGGATTAAACAGCAAACCCTGGACAGCGAAAGCTGGGGGAAGCTCTTTGGTTTGAGAGCCTAAAGCCACATTACGAAAGATATCACAAGACTGTACCTGTTAACAATTAGCTATGTTTGATTGTCCTGTCTCCCTTAACAAGATATGGAAAGGTTTTGTAATGATGTTGTAAGATGACGCAAGAATCTTTTTGTTCCTTCCCGCTATGCAGCTCCTCGCTATGGAAACATATTAACCACCTTGCTTCACCTTAGCAGAGAAGTGTGTAATCCATCTCCTAGTTAGAATAACCCATCCTCCTCGTTAACATGTCTCCCCCACCAGACCGATATATGGCAAATCACATGTTCAGTAAAGATTCCAGTTTTCACTCCCAACCTGGGATCGATTAGTTTTTGGACCTTCACAAAGAATCTTCGAGATGCACTTTGTGAAATGATTCCCTCTCTATTTTACTGTGAGACAATACACAGGCATGCATGGGGCAGCTACACCATACCACACTCAATCAGGTGTCTTGGCCAACTGACAATGAAAGATTTAAGTGGCACATCCATTTTCTTGTGAAAAGTTTCACTATCTCATGTACGGCTTCAAAACAAACAATATCTAACTACATTTTTCCACCTCCTGCAAAACATGTAAATTGTCTAGGACTTGAAACAAAACCCTCCCATAATCATAAGTTCCTAAGGAGCTGCTGAATGATGTACCACTTATGCAAAAATGTTGGGGTTTTTTTTATCATTATTTCCACAGCCAAATATATAGTGTCTTCTTTTAACATCTCAGTTTAATATCACCAGGTAAAAATATTTTTTAGTTAATATTGTACCATATTCCTCTAAAATAATTGTTCTGGGAATAAGAGCTTCTGAGTCATCCTCTCATAGTTGGTTTTGCTCTATTTTCTTGTAATTTTGAGTCTCTGACAGAATATATTCTTCCCCATTCTGCACAGTATTCTTTTCATTAAACTCTAGTAGTTAGAGGCAAGATGCCTAAAAGTTAGCCTTACTTTACAGTCTATGGGGGAAAATATAGAAGACCACTAAGGTTGGTACAGCTTATCTCAAGCACCCACTTAGAGAAGAGGGTGATTCATGTCTTCTATATCTCTGCTTCTGACTAGCAGAGCTACTTTTAAGAAGAGTGTCAGAGAGGATGAGATCCATGACTGATGCCTTACAGCTATATCTGCATCATCAGCTAGCACGGTGCAAACTGCAGTGCATCTCTAGAGCAGAACACTTGGTGCTGAGCAGCACACTTCCACGGCAGGTACGCTTCGGGGAGAGAGGGGAAGCAGTGCTTCAAACCTGATGTAGTCTGTCCCCAGAGGCTGAAAGTCCATTAGCAGCTGGTGCATATTTAGCTGTGCTCCCGCACACAGGAGTTTAGGCCTGACAGTTTAGTTTTACCCCCAGTTTCCACAGCCCAAGATTGTTCCACAATGAGAACCCAAAGCAGTAAGTGAGAAAACCCAGGAGGCTCAGTTTAACTAAAGTCTTAACTAAACTGCTAATATCATGAGTCAGTATTTATGTACTTTGAAATGCAACTTTGGGCTTTCTGGCACTGCCATCCAGGCAATTACAATCCCTTTGGTAAACTGGGTACCCTCCATATCAATGCTGCATTTCTGACCCTCATTGCTTATGTTGGAGTGCCATTCATTAACAGAAGTGGGGTGTAGGTAACCTTTTGTATGAATGCCCTGTACCAGCTACAACACCAGCTCTGCTATCCCTGTTGAAAATATCTCACCAAGTACTTCTGTGGCTGCATCTGACACCTTCATGGTTTTATATACATACATCCGTGTCCCTTCTCTTGCTCCACAGATGATTCATTTGAGAGACAAACAGCAAAGGGGCAACAATATTGTTGAGAATGAAGTGAAAAGCTGTTGACATAAGTCGAAGAGTGAAAAATTCCGATGCTCCCATTTTCTCAAACACGTTATTCTTGCCTTTGACCTTAATGATTTTTTTTCTCACTGTGCAGGTTTTAAAAGCCTCTGATGAATCTAAGGGCAAAACATTTTCATTTTCAATAAGAAATCAAGCCAAACATGGTACGAGGTAAACTAAATTGAAAAGTACTCCCTGGGAGCAAAGTAAAGACTCATAATGGACACACTGAATCACCTGATAGTGAGTCTCTCTAGCAAATGTCACTGTTAAATCAGGTCCCTTTGTTACAACAGGGAAGTGATTGTATGGAAAATTTATATCTCACCAAGGGAACCATTGATTTTAGAAGATAAAGATCTACTAATAATGAACCCAGCAACAATATAACTTCACAGATATTTAGCAGTATAAACTGCATGTCCTTTGGATATGCACAGACAGCCAAAGGTCACTCTGCTTTGTTATTCATATCAGAACATTTCACCTAAGGTGGCTCTTTTACCACCCACAAGAAATAAATGTATTTGCAGAAATCAGCATTTTGCACATGAAGCACATCACTAACATGCTCCTTCATTTCAGGAATGCTATACATCTAAAATTTCCAACCCAATTTCAGTTGGAAGCAGTAGAGTGATTCAGGAGAGATAAAGCAGTGATTCATAATATCTTCTAGCAGAAGCAAAGACAGAATTGGTATTTTTCTCTCATCCTGCTCCCATATCGCTTTGGGAAAAGTTACCGAAAGGCTACTCTTCTCATCACCAGAAATAAAGGTCTATCTGTTCCTATACTCCAAGCCTGCACTCTCACATCCCCAATGGGTATTTCATAACCTCCCTCTGATCGCCTCCACAGACAAGGTTAAAAACCACTCCTGGCCCCTGAACTACCTTAAGTGAATTTGCCATGCCCAGAAAGCACATGGAGAAGGCTGTTACATGTCCTGACTTTCATATCCCAGCAGCTCCCTCCTCCTCTTTCTACATCATCCCTTGCACCTGCAAGTCAGATGGGGTAAAAATGTCTAAGGTAGAACTACCCTTACCTTTCCACATAAATATTTATTTTTGCCTAACAGCTCTAGCCTTTGATGTGCCCCTCAGTAGGGTTTACATCAACCTTCAGAAGCAACAGATCAGACACAGGCATAACAAAATACCATATAAGTTATATGCTTGCATCGATGTGATGCTAAAACTGCCTCTGCAGAACAGTGAATGTCTCAAATTTAGGTCAGGCTAAACTGAGCTAACTACAGCAACAAGCTCAACACAAAGCTGAAATGCCTTTCCTGGAAGCTTGGGAAATTCTTGGCAGGTACCTCACACTACTGCACTCTTAGCCAAGCCAGCTAATTTAAAGTTAACTCAGGTATGCTCTGGTGCACAGTCACAGTAGCAACTACACAAGAGAAGAAAAACTGTAAATAATTTAGATCTTTGGTGGTCCAATTCCCTACTGCTTTGCATTTTGATAGTGCATCACCGATGAAAAATTATTACAAAACATTACAGTACTATCTGAAAGCATTTAATATATAATACACATGTGCACACGATTCATGTGAAACAAAACTTTAGGTACCTATTATAAAGATTCAAGGGAAGCTGGAATTAAATGCAAAAGCTCTAATACAGATCTCTGAGACGGTTTACATCAGTTTTCCACTGATATTAGTGTATTATGCCCAATTTGCATCAGTGTAAGGATGCACAGATATAGGCGCAAGGACTGTAAAGAAACCAAGTCCACAAAACAGGAAAAGAGTAAATTATATAAACATAGGACTTCATTAAACTGCCTATATAATATCTGAATTTGCAACACCATACCTCATATTGCATTTATTTCTATTACAAAACAGTTTTTAACAAAAAAAAAATTGCCAAATTAAACTAGAAGTTTGAAGACTAAAATCTGACAGAACAGTCCTGAGAAAAAGTTTTTCAGACTTCGTGTTTCGCAAGCAATTTGAAATTGGCCCTTGATCATCTTTAGTATTGGTTTTTTGCTGAACCCTACCCTAAATTCTAAACTCAGAGCTTCATAAATTTTACAGAAAGTTTTAGTCTATGTAGTGTCATTATCAGCTCTGTCAGACTACAACATTCCTGTCTTCACATAGAGAATAGGAAAGCTGGCAGCTGCCTCTCATACAATAAAATCCAGGAAATAACTTCTGTAAGAAAACATATTGAAATAGAAATGAATGATTCAATGTCAATTTAATCCAAAATTGTATAGAAGGACATTTTTCATCATCACTAGAACATCATGCTAAAGCTTTTGGAATCTTACTTAGTGCTCTTTCTACTGACTGCCATCACAACGCGTTTCTTGCCTCATATCAAGGCAAAAATGAAACACGTTCAGTGCTGTCATTTTGTGCTTTCCACAAATATACAAAATTGTTTTCAGTGAATGGCAGAAGTTTCAGTCAATAACTCAACTGAGCATCATAGTTTATTTGGACTAAAAGTACAAAGATATTATACCTTTATACTCAGTGAATTTTTAATCAATTCCCTGCAGTTGTTATTTCCAGCATCTTTGGTTATGCTTACTAACTGAGATTCTATACAGCAAATATTTTCACATAGTAAACATTTGGCTTAACGTTTTAAGTATGGTGAACTAGCTTCAAATAACAAATATGTATAAGACAAGAACAAAAAACTGTTCACAAGCATTCTTCTAATCATAGGCAAGAGCAGTTGTCTCATACTATACACTATGAATCATTCTCATGTAATACACATACAGATATTAAAGTTTGTCCTCAACTAGTAGCCCAGACCTGAATGTGCAGTGCAAGTTTCTCCTCTTAGCAGACTGAAGCTGAACAGAAAATATAGACCCTAAACATCAGGAAAAAAAAAAATAAATCTCCAGCCTTAGGTCAGGAAGCCACATCTTATTACAGCATCACAAAAGATAAACTAAGATCCAGATTTTAATCTGAAATTCAATATAGCCTGAGAAGATTTACTTCACATTTGGAGACTCCAATTAAGTTTTAGATAGGACAAAACCATTAATAGACACCCTTCTACAATCAATTTAAGGGCTGAAACATCTACCTTTATACCATGTCAAGTGGCATTAGGAACAGAATATACTTCTGGCTCTTTCTTTCTGATTGCTGTGCATTCAAATTTTGCATCAAAAACAGAGACTGTGTGAAGAAGTATTTTGTTATTGAAATTTGACTCCCACACAAACTAATCAATAATGTTTCACCTTTTCTCAAAAGTTTTTTCACCTTATGTCAAAAATTGATATGTGTCATGACTAATTAGACTTATAAGACCTCAGCATTCACTGAGTATTGGTATACGACGTGTCATCCTAACTATGTCCTACTCTATGGCCCCATTTTGCAGGTAGTCCACGTAGTGCCAGACACTTCTCAAAGCGATGATACTGCCAAAACACATAGGACTACTTGCCTAAGAAATACAGTGCTTGAAAGAAAAGTGCTGAGAGGCCCAGAGAGACGAACAGGGCATACATGATATATGCTACAATAAGTTGAAAAAGCTATGCAAAGGTGAAGTAAAGAGCAGATGCTGCTCACTGTCCCAGAAGACACAGCTCCCATGCCCATGGGAGGGAGCACTTTGGCCTCTGGATCACCCTCCATTCACTAACACTCTCCCAGGTCTCCTGGGCCAATGTGTTTCTTTGCACATTCACATAGGGATTAATGATATCACCCCTAGACTGTGAACTCTTCAGTTAAATGCCTAGCACATGAGGTAAATAAAATATTTGCTTTTACATTTGCTTCCATGTGACAGCTTTCACTTTTCCAGCAGTTAAATATCTCCCAGGCAACATTTGTGTCGCTAAACCTTGGGAGAAAAACAGAAGGTATACTTAGCTCTAAAGCTAGGTCTATCTGTGCGGCAGATCATAACCACCCCATGCAGTTTCTCTTAGAGTATTTGCTCTGACACAAAAAAAAAAAAAAAAAAATCCCTGTTCTCACCTTGCAATAACCTTGTAACACAGTCTGACACCCTGCACTTCCCAGTCACAGCCTGCCATCTGGACTTTTGTCTTCCTCTGAGCTCAGTCCCGGTCCTGGGCCACCTCACAGTTGTTAATTAGTGGCACTGTCTACATGCAAAGTACCCTGCCCATCATCATTTATATTATAAATGCCTTTTCCCCCCTGACTCTCAGCTATGTTCCTGCTGTTAAATGTCCTTAATTCAAATTCTTTATGCTAGGTTTTGCCTTTAATAGTTCTCCAACGAAAAACAATTTTAAAGCAATACGTACTGTCAGTGGTTCCCTCAAGCAAATGTGATTCCTCTTTCATGTCTAGGTTAAAAAGTTTAAATTGAGTAATAAAAAAATACATTAAAAAAAAAAAACCACCATTAAATGCTTAAGGTCAACCATTGAACAAGCCACACTTTTATACATTTCCCCAACAGCTGCCCATATGCTCGTAAGTTCTTGCAGACCATCAGCTCCCACTTCAGCCTAACTTCATAATTACAAGCTTTAGCTTATAAGAAAAATTAATGTAACACATCACAAAAGGAAAGTTTTAGAAATGGGAAAACAGCTAAAGCAAGTTAGCAATGATTGCAACAGCTGACTGCCAACATGTTCTGTTCTACTTATATATCAGCACAGTGGCATCAAGGAAAATGAGACTTTTTGAACTGAAGAATTAACAACCTTGAGAAATCAGCTAAATAAATCAAAAGTTATTGCAGATACAATCAAGAAAAATATTGAGAAAGCATATTCTTACAGACATGAAACTAGACTGGGATCCAGAAAAGCAAGTTTTACAGTTTCTGAAGTTCTTAAATATCCATGGTATGGAGATCCATGGTAGGAACCTCAAATCAGTTGTTTTGGTAATGACAGAATGGAAGAACCTATAGATGCAGATTAAGTGTTCTTTGAAAATTCTACACAATGGTTAAGCACTCAGAAGCACACAAATGTGCAAATGCCATCTACTTCAGATTTCCAGAGTTAACTAGGTGCCAATGTATTTTTGAAAGCATCCTGCAGTGACTCTAACTCTTCAATAACAAAACCTATTTTCCTGCTCTCAAATTTCTATCTTGAGGTCTCCAATAGCTTGTAAAGTACAAAGAATGGACTAGTCAGTAACTATAGCACAGGAATTCCCTGGGACTCCCTCTGCCCCAAGAGGCAATGGAGTTAACAATTTGTAACAATACTGTAAATTCCTTCTAAATGCATTCAAGTTTAGATTTGCATATCTATATAATCATCACCCCTCTTTCCTGTTTAATGGTGGACCAATTTTAAAGGGCATTCTGTTTTCCAATGCTTCTGTAATACCTGTAATTACACCATGCAGTGCACAGTATGGTTCCCCATGTCTCCAGAGGGATGCTGACTTCTCCACCCAGAATTTCTGGAAGTCGTATTAGCTGCCACTGAGAGACAGATTGGACAGTAACAGCTCTTGTGCAGAGAATGAGGGAATGTCCTTTCCCACAACAAAGTTCACTTTTTTCCTCATTTCCCTGACATAGAGAAGTGGGTCCAACAAGCCTCACTCTACCTACAGGTCTCTTATTTTTAGTGTTCTCCTGAACAACTGGCCTTTCCCCCTAACTCTTCTATGGCCTGAGCAGGCTGGATACCTCCCACTTGGGACAAACAAATTCAGCTCAAGCAACAACACCTAGAAACTTGAAAAATATTAAAGGACACATTCCAGCCCTGCCTCCAGATCTAGGAATTTGCTCCACAGATAGTGCTCTTCAGCCAGAAGCAGAACATGCACGTGTGTGCTTAAGCTCAGTGCTGTGTGTGTCAGAGTCCTGCAGCAGCATCTCTACTACCATGGCTGGCATCTGACCTCACCTTCCTGCCAGACATGAGACTGCTTTCCTGAGGAAGGTTTACAATCTCATTTTGTTTTGAAAGAAACTTATATTTTAGGAGCAGAACTTGGCATCCCTCTGGAGACACGGGGAACCTCACTGTTCACACATGGTGTAATGTCAGCCCAGTCAGCAAGCGTGACAGAAGCACTGGAAATCAAACACTCTTTAAAACTGGTCCAACATTAATTAGGAAAGATATGACAATAATAATATGGATATGAAAGTCTAACATTTTTATACTTTCAAAAGAAATTTATAATACTATTTCTCATGGACCACCAAGGCAAAAAAAATCCAAGCATCACCAACACACTAACCCCCCAAAAATCCACCACATATCCTGAGCCAGTGGAGAACAATATGGCCACATTTACTGTTACAGCAAAATAATTCATGAAGACATGCAAGAAAAGAGTTCTGCTGAAGTTTTAATTCTCTTCTCTTGGGCACAGACGAGTGTAATGATACAGCTCTGCAAATTAAATATTCTAATGCAAATCAGGCCCATTTCTGAATGTCACAGTGACCTGAACAGCCACCCAGAATAAAATCTTGCCAAAGTTCCCTCAACCAAAGCACAGGTCTAATGGTGCTCATTGCATACAGAACTGTAGAAACAGATATTCTCCATCTCACATACAAATGCACAAATCTTGAAATTAATTCCTCTGAAGAAAATTAGATGGGTAGCAGTTGTATGAGAAACTAATGGGAATTTTAATAAGGTACAAAAAAAATTTGTGATGGACGCAGCTATTTGATATCTCTTTGCTTCATTCTGAACTTTAAATAATTAATTTTAAAAACCAAACAAACAGTAATTGTGTTTTAATAATTGAGATAATACCAGATAAGGAAACAATATCCAACAAACACCAAAGGAAATTAAGAAGTACTACAATTAGCTTTAGAAGATCCAGATAACTTGAAATCATATTTCAATGTATTTCATTTTTTTCTCCCTGGACTTCATACACCCTCAAATCTCACCAAGGCACTTGCTTAGTTTCTTCTTACTCAAGACCTTAACATTTTTATGTACTGCAGCAATACTATAGTGAGTTCTGTGACTTGCAGTAGTTAATGCAGGGGTAGGATGGGGTTGTATTTATTAAGAAGCAGTTCTGCTAGTGATGTTCATGATGAGCTCTGTAAGATGTACAAGTGAATTCAAAGATGTTCTCCTGCAGGTTATACCTGTGACAGCTCTTTGAACAGCATATCATTTACCACAGCCAACTCAGTTTTTGATGGGTGGCTGCACAGAAGAGAGGACCTGCATACAAACAAAATGCAGGTATGGGTCAGTTGTCTGTCAGCTTTGGCTCTCTGCTTACAAGAGTGTTTGATGTGGGTGGGCATTGATAGGCGCAATGATCACTGATGTACAAGAACAATTAATTTTCCTTATCTTGCAAGCTATTTAAGAATATATGTTGCATTATATATAAGGACCATGAGATAAATGTAGCAGTGAATGCTGCTTCTGTTCTCAGTGTGCACCATGACCCTTACTCAACAAGCACCCCCTATTAATTCGCTCAACCCCACAGATAAAGATCAGTCTACTGTCTGCTTTCTTTCATCACACGGAGGTCTGAAAGGGTGCCATGGATTTACAGAATTTGAAAGCTTGAATATTTCTAAATGCATAAAGGAATTTCACAAGAGCCTTGCACAGAGAACTCATGAGAGACCCCAAGCAACAAGTCTGGATTCTCTTAGAAAGAATAAAGAAGCACTTCAACTCATGCCAAAAGCCTTCAAAAAAAATTGCAGTGCTCTCCCTATCCCTCACTGCCTTATACAATTATTTAAATGAGTCTAATGTGAGATTCTCAGATATGTGGTATGCCTCTGATATGACTAAGCCAGGGGCAACTGGCTTAGCACAGAAATTGCTAGGAATGTATCTGAAGCCCCCAGCTGAGCAATAAGCCCATTGATGAAGCCTCCAAGCTGCTCTCTGGGAAGGCTTCTGCCCCAAAATACTGCCAGTGGTGATCAAAAGGGCTATGTCTTTGATAGTTTCCCAAGGTCTGCAGCACAGTTCAACCCTAACAAATCACTCAACCTTCGCAAAGTTTTAAAAATATTGCAGCAATATATTGTTGCTGCTTCCTTATAAAGCATAAAAATAACCAATAGCATTCCTCTCAGTTGTGGGCTAACACATGGTCTGCTGTGCTGAAAGTCATCAGGATTATTCTGACTGTTGGACTGAGTCAATAAGCATGTACAGGCATCCAGATCCCATGCAAGTAACAGGGGCCACATATTGTTACACCTTATCTCCTACAACCCAGTGCACAATTTTTATCCTTGGAATAGTTGTACATCACAAAGTGGAGTATATCTTGTCCCAAAATATATTACTACAGCTCTGAGCATCAGCAGTTGGAACCTGTCAGCAAGTGAAAGAAAGTCAACTCATCAGTTAAACTACTTAATCAGCCTTACTGTCTGGTCCTTGTTCTTTTCTTATACCAATGCAAATAAACTGAATGAGATTATTCCTAATTTTTACCCCTGTTTCTGAGAGAATAATCTGCCCTGTTCTTCTCAGGGGATGTCCTGAGTTAGACTCTAGCCTGCACAGCACATCTTTGAAATCCAGGAAAAGTCCTCCACTGTGCATAGGGAATTTATTTCCTCTTCCCCTACCAAAAGAGGAGATGGGAAATCTATTTCCTACTACAATATGCTGCAATGAATAATCTAAATTTCTGTAGGACTAAATTACAGTCCTTGAGAAAGCTAAAAAGACCAAATTCTGTTACAGCTTTGATAGCACATATTACAAAGCATTTATGAGGGTCTTTTCCCTGTGATTTATCTCCTTGTTTTGCCAATTGACGGGCAATAGAGAGGACACAGATACCATTAGAGGGAATAGTCTTATTTTACTGGCAGTATTAAGACAACACAAAAACAAAACAATGTATTTAAACTTAGCATGCGCAAGTTTAGGCAACCAAAAATCTAGGCAAGGTAATGCATCTAATCATCACTATACAAGCAAAGAAGAATGATTAAGAAAGATACATCACCAGTGACCCAGTTAATACATCACCATCATCCAGACTGCTTCATTCGCCGGGGAGCCCCAAGTCACAGCAAAGGGTTGGAGAACCACTCCCAGTAACTGGGAAATCCTACATAGTGCATCCACTTGTAGGTGAGGTCCCCATCTTTGCTGTGAGAGGGTATATCCACCTTTTATGGAGCCAAATTGGCAAGTCAGAACAAGTTGCATATTTTGTAATGTGGAAACATCTATTGATAGTCTTCCCGACCGCCCAGGGCCAGGGTGTGGCCAGAGTCCAGGCCTCGGTTGGACAAGGTCCTCAAAAAGTCCCCAGAATATCTTGCAGACAATCACAAGAGTATAGCACAATTTCTCAGGCATCTGGTTTAACAGAAAAAATTTGGCAAAAGATTTCTTAAGTATGTGGTTGGCATAATACTTAGCATAAGCAGTCTACCTAATCTATGCATAGTGTTCACCTATTTTTCTATATCAAATAGGGACAGTACAGGATTCATCTGTTAGTCAATTCTGCCCTATTTCAGGCCCTAGTACTTCACTCCTGAAATAAATTTTTCAGGTTGTTTGTTAGTATAATTTACGATTGGTCACCTTAACACCTGTCTATCCCACCTAATGCTATGTAAGAAGCTAAGCCATGCCACTTTTAAGAATGTCCTTTGACTTTTGCTGGACAAATAGTTAGGAATTGAGAATAATTCTTCCCCTTTAGAAGTGTTGTTTTTCAAGGACTGATCAAGCGAGATATGTAAACATTAGCCTGCTACTCTCCCTCCCATGAATTTGAAAATGGTGCTCCTCACTGCACTACAAAACTAGCACAATCGTTCAGCTGTCACAGAGAGAAGTCAGTCAGCTTCTGCAGGAAGCAGAAGGGCTGTTCTGCTCTCCTTCCTCATGCTCTGACAGGAAGTAGTGGAGTCAGCAAGTGGAGCCTTTGATGGGAGGTCAGCATTAGCAGATCTCCGTTCACCTTGTTTACTTGAGTGTGTTTTCAGGCAGCCAAGAAGACCACCAACCAGCAGAGCTCATGAGACCTAAAGACTCAAAGATCTCCTTTTCATGCATCCCTAGGAAGAACTGGCAGCCTCCCTCCCTCCTTTGCCTAGTTCGCTGCTGCCTAGTTCACTGCTGGCTGTCAGATGTACACCCTACTAAAACAAGATTACAGGAGTAAAAGCATACCCACAACCACCTTGCAAGCTGTTTAGAGTTCTGCAGGGATGCTGGATCATCACCCTCAGGGATCTTAGTTAGGTCCTTTACTGTTCTTCTCTCTATACTGATGCTGCTTCAAAAACCTCTCTGAAATGCCCTTTTCAGGTTTTCATCCTGCCAACACAGCCGTCAGAAGCCTGCAGAGCCATACTCACAAGTCCCAAAAGGTCCAGGATTTATTCTCATTCCTGAGCATGGGTCTCCCAGGTGACTTTAAGTCCCTCTTTTCTTGCCCCATTAGTATTTTCTACCCAGAACACACATTATAAAGCACACAGATACAAATAAGACAAGTTATAATTCTGCTTTCCTGACAAGATCTGCCTTTTAAAGCCTCTCCTGGCAGTAAGCAGAAACAACTACTGCTGGAAAGCACTTGGAGAGAAATACCAGCAGCAGCACAATGTAAATAATTAATCAAACCATTCTACTGGATTGCATTATGCAGAGAAGAATAAATCATTAGACGAGCATTAAATATTTCATGGAAGTTATTGTAAAGTTGAAGAATCAAGTGTCCTCTATCATCTCAGAGCATGGAAAAATCATCAATACATTTTAGAACTGCCTCTTATCCTCTTTGCAGCACTGAAGGACAGTGGATTCTCTTGAATTCTACATGCACTAAGTGTTCTAGATCCAGATTTCTAGAAGGGAAAAAAAAAAAGAAAAAAAAAAAAAAAAAAAAAAAGAAAAAAACCACTAACTGAAAACCCAAACAAATGAGGGGCGGAAAAAAACCAAACCACTAAACCACAAACCACCTCCCCCAGAGGCCTTTTTATGGCCTCTCAAATTGGGTAGCCAGAAATTGAGGTATGCAAAATTGTTAGTAATTTCTGAAAACACTGACTCACTGAGCTGGTAATAAGCAGTTGTGTTGGTGAATGACTATTGAAACAAAAGACATTATTCACCTCCCTCGGTGATACTTATTAGCAATAAATCTATCCTCTAGAGAAAGAAACAAGGCAAAACCCAACCCAGTGCCCTATTTATAGTGCTACCAAATGAACATTTAATGTGGTATCATCAGAATTAATAAATAGAAAACCATGGAGCTCATCCAGCCATATAACTTGCTCTCCAAATCATTAATTTTTCAGGACCAATGGACGTAGTAAGTGTCTTGTGATTTTTGCAAATGATACATTTTCTCTTAACAGGATAAATTCTCAGTGCTACCATTGACTTTACAAAACAGAAAATAATTCTTGCAACAGAGACCTCACCTAGAACTGAAAAAGTATAAATATTTCACAATTTATCTTGTTTATAATTACATTTATCTATTTCAAAATGCATCTTTTTCAGGTTTCTTTTTTTTCACTTGTGCTCATTACTAATAGTTTCAGCATTTTCTGTCAAGCTTTTCCCTCATTGTCTACCTTTATCTGCTGATTTTCGCCCTACACTAAAATTCCAGGTTCTCCTCAGGCCTGATGAAACTAAGACAGTGCAGTATCTGGAGGAAGAACCATGGTGGATTAGAGCACAACAGTTGTCTGCTTTGAAGTAGTAGGTATAGGAAGCTCAAAATAAATAATAATCTGAATTGAGATCCTATGTGCACAGGGCCTGGACAACTTTGGCTTCTAATGTCCAGCCTACATTGAAGAAAGTCAGTGGAAAAAAGGGTTACAGCTCTGAAAACACAACAACTTTTTTTGCTGGCAGAGCCTCCACAAAAAAGCAAGGTAAGACTACAACAATTTATTTCTCATCTTCTGGCTTTGTTTTAGCTTATATAACACACTAAAGACATTAATATGGTATTTTACCTGAATACTAGATCAAAATAAAGCAAGCTGTGAAAGTTCTCATGGGAATAAAAATTATTTTTAAACAGAAAGAAAAAATTTAGCTTTGATCTCAGAGTAAGAGCTTTACATTTTACTTATTTCCAGGGAACTTTTCATGGTGGGAGAACTTGTGAAATCATGCAATATGCAAAATAATAAACTTCACAAAGGTAAGATGGGTGAAGAAGTGATTATTGAGGAAAATTAGTTTAAAACACATTAGCAGTACACACATTTGCATATAATGAACTTACAGATTTACAGTCTAGATCCTAGCACACAGACAAAGCCATATTGATACAATTCTATCTTAAAAACATGAAAAGGAGACATTTCACATTTTTGTAAAAACTTCAGCAGTTGTGTGGAATCAGAGTGCTTCAGAGGTGGCATCAAAATGCGGGCTCCAAGTTCAGAACCAAGTGGGTATAAATACAACAAAAGTTCCTGAAAGTGCGGGTGTCAAAAAACATGAAAAAAATGAAAGTCTCCTCTTCTTAATAATTAAAAGGGTGAACACTTGAGCACAAACTGTTAGTTCAGCAGTTACTGCTCCAGTAGACTGCTTCTTGGCTGGAGCTCGGAGGTCCTGAGTTCCGAGTGAGAAAGTGCTTCTGATTCACACCCATTTTAAAAGGGTGTTCGACTGCACCTTGTTTCCTGTTTTGCCTCAAATTCATCAATTTCCAAAGCAAGATACTGGCACCAAGAACAGGTTTTATGCACAAAATTACTCTTAACAACACCATAATAAATGGGTAAAGCTTTACACTAAAGTGTTTGGTCAATTCTTCCCTTTTTCCTAACTGGATCATCCCTATTGCTTTCTATGATCTTGCCCCCTACAGCCTTTGCAATGCTGAAAACAACAGAATATTACATCTGCAGTTCATTATAAAGCCTGGTTGCGCCAGTTGTACTGGGAGGGAATTTGTGTGGTTTTCTTCCTTTCCCAATTTAAACACAAACAGGCAGCCAGGCACAGCCCAGGCCAGACTACACAACATTATATTTTACCTGAGCTAATGGGCTGTAGCTAGTGCCACATAAATTTTGTAATAGGGCCAGATGTATTCAAACAAAACACATTTAGGTTTCTGGTCCTGCTGGTTTAATCAGAGTTGTTATTCTCACTTCTCCTAAAACAAATTAGTCAAAATGTCATTATTTTATCCAGTATCTAGTCAACCTCTTCTGTGCTATAATCAAAATATATCCAATCAATACCTTTGAAATTTTCATTTTATTTATTTAGTCTGTAAGAGTCTCATCAAGCTCCCTACATGAAATCCAATAACCTGATTAACAAATTAATTATCATCTTCACACAACACCCAGCATAGCAAAACATTATTATTGTGCTTTCTCTTAGCGAGCAAAACAGAAATCCACATGATCACATAATGAAGCACAAGTGAGATACAAAGCACTGAGCATATTATTTGATATTGTTCTGCAGAGAGCATGTGTGCTCAGTTGTCTTCTAACCAGCGAAGCGGGGTTTTTGCAGCTGACTTGTGTTGTCCTATAACACTGCATAATTCTAACAGCAAACTTGAGATTCAAATAGGCAAGCAAAGAACTGGACCATTTCCCAGAAAGTTCTCTAAAGGCAATCTATCCTTCTTAGCAACCAAGAGATGACTGTGGTGGATTAAAGAATTAGAAAGTAAAATAAAAACCTAATCAGAAATACTATTGCCAGCATTTTACTGGCACAGGCCCACAGGAATAAAATTTAAATCAAAAAAAAAAAAAAGAAACTCTAAAATTATTTTAATTTTGTCACAAAGTTAAGTCAAGGAATCAAAAAGCAGAGGTTGAGAGGCATGACAAAGATGAAAGAAATACAAACTACTGAAAATCTTTCAAGAAACATGAAGAAAAGATATAAGTACTTTTTAGTAGCTTTAATGGCTTGGCTAAACATAAACTAGTCAAATCTCCTGGTACTGCACTTTGTGTTTGTGGGCACTCTGCAACAACTCACCTGTTGAGAAGAAATGGGGCAAATTCACATCTAGTTCAAGGAAGCATAGTTCTCCCAAAGTTAGAATATTTTTGTTCCCCTCCACCAAGGACAAATCCAGGCTGTTGGCCACATAAAAGCCAGAAAAGGTGAATTAGTAATTACGTTTTGAGCCCTAGGGTCTTACATATTACTTAAGTGCAGACCGTATAACACCTATAGTACTCTCCATTATTCCGCTCCATACGCTGGAGCTGCAAAGGCCACGGCTACGTTGTCAGTCCAGAAACCCTGACCCTGGGTTCAAATGGGAGAGATGCTTGAGATTTGTAGGTAGAGCAAATGTTAGTCTGTCTGAGACAAGGAAATTCCAATACAGTTTCAAACACTAGTGGCAAAATTGACAAGGTGCCTAATCAAATAGTCTTAAGACTAAAGAATTTGTCAAATACCCTTTGATTTATTTATTTTTAGGGTTTTTTTGGCATGCCAAGATCCCATGAAAGCTTCAGAAGCTTCCTTCGATGTTTTCTGTTACTCTTTCTTTCTCCCATATGAAAAAATAAAACAGAAAAAGAATCAATGACAAATAAAGAAGACTACATGATGAAACCCAGAGAGTTAAGAGAATTCCAGATTTAAGGTTAATCAAACTTTCACTGTGCCCCTATGCATGTGTATTTTCACATAGTTCATAATGTACAGTGATCATAAACTGATAGATTGATCTACATTAGATTTCAAGGGGTTTGTGCAAGTTTATAGACTTTCAAGGAATGTTACTATATGGTTATTCAGTTTTAATAGGTGATCAAATAATAGTTACCAAAGAACTAAAATTTCTCTTTAGATCTTTGAAAGTATTGTTATTTTAACTACTTCCTTTCAGATCCGTCTTAAAAGGGATGGTGTAATCATGGTTAGTTTAGACTATTACATACACAGTCTGTCAAATCAGCTATTTGAATCCCTTTGTGTTTTAAAGTACTGTCATTAAAAAAAGTATAATTTATTTTAGCAGAATTACTTTTGACTTATTTCCACCAAGAACATCAGGCTTCTGGTATGTTGCTACTTCTTCTAGACTCTCTGTGATATGAGCTAGTATTTACTAACAGTCCTAAATTACTGGGGGGATGTCAATAGCTGCATATTTCATTCAGCTTCCAAAAACCTTAGAGAAATTGTACATTTAACATTGGTTGAAATAAACAATTTAAAGTTACAAAGCATGCCATCACTATTACAACAATGTAGGACACATGAGTTTGTTAGTCTGCTGATAGACTATCCTGTGTAAGTATCTATCAAGGTAGCTTGATATCAAGAAACATCACAAGGGCAAGATATTTTAAAATTACAAGCCAAGATCTTCAAATTCTAAGTCTAACTCAGAAAGTTAACAATCCTAAATTATTTTAAGGGTTTTCCCTTCAGACAGAAGCAATATGTCAAACCCTGTTCTAAGTCTATATAGATTTGTGATTTTTGTTAATGTTTTGGAACTAAGGCACCAAAAATGCTTATGGTTCTCGAGCACCATGTAAGCAACAATAGTTCAGAAAGATATGAACAAACATATCAAATAATTAAAATCCCAATTATTTTTTTTCACGAAGTATGTTATCTATACTAATTTTTGCAAAGTAATTCTGCAAGATTGGGGGGATGGGTGTTCTTGTTTCTTACTCATTTTCAAAGCTCTGGAGGTACCCTAGAATTTTTCCCACACCAGCTCATACGTTGGCAAAGGTTTCTGCATTTAGCATTGTCTTTATATTTAACTGACATACTGTTTACTTGACTTTTTATATACTTAACAAAGACATTAAGGAAATCTGTCTCCACAGTACTATTGGACATCTCTTCACAATCCATTGCTTTTCCAGTTATGAATTTGTAAGGATGCCTTTTCTGTACAAACCAATTTGGAGTTGGGACCTTAGAGAAAACCCAGATTGTCATTCAGAATGAACCTGTCTGACTGCAACATGTCTCATGATCAACCATAATTCACTTATAAGAAGACTCTGTGGTAGAGACAAGATTAAGTATTTAATCAACTGCTCTTGAAGAAATTTACTTCTGATTACTTCAGGAACTTGCCAGAGCAATCTGAGAGATGCTGAAGACTATTTTCACTAATTCATGAAAGTTGACTAAGATCTCCAAAGTTTAAAGTTTTGAGAGCTGGAGCTAGGACAGGTGGGGAAACCTCAGTATCATTCATTCATCTGTAGAATACATTGGAACAAATAATGAAGTAAGCTTTTTACTTATATCATACCTTCTTACAAAATTCAGCATGGATCTGCCAAAAGCATTTACATTTCTTCTCAGGTGTGAAAACAATGAGAACATAAGGATGAGTAAGTATGTGAGAGGTATTGCAATGGTTTTTCTTGCACAGAAAACAACTAGTATGAAAACACAACCAGACCAGGCTAAATACACGCAAGTAAAATCTAAGCTGAGGTACTATCGGGTTCGGGGCATCATATGTTGACAAACTTCTAGTCTGCTCATGGGCAAATATATATGATGGCAGGAGGATGGTTCCAAAATCTAAAAAAATCTCCTATTCAGTGGTTATTTCCTATGATCCTGATGTATTACAGTACTGCATTTCCAATTAAAATAATGGAGACTAATGATTTACAGAGACACCTAACGGCTAGAAAGAACTAGTGATTTTAACACCTACACTATTGCATTGAGTCTTATCAGTTGTGTGTCGCATGCACACAATCAGCCTTACTGAAAACAATCTGACGTAACACCAAAAAAGGAATTCTAGACATAGGTACCAGACACTTTGCTATAAAATTCTGGAACTTTTAATTAATAGAAAACATTTGCCAAGATTCAGAAGCTAACTAACCAGAGTCACACTTAAATCTCAGCCCTTAAAAACTGATCCATCATGGACTGACCTGGCTTTGAATGTTCTTTTCCACATACTAATTAAACTAATTTGAGAGTTCATGGTGAGCAAGACACTGGAGAAGCACTGAAAACTGCTAATCTCCCAATCCCTACAAAAAGTTAGCAAATTATCTTAATTGTCTGCTGCCCCAAAGCTATGCTGGTATTTAAAATTATAGCACATATGTTATTCCAATAACTCTGTTTACCAGAAACACATGCCACTGGCGTCATCCCAAATACTTTGAGGTAATTACACTCTGGGGCCATAGAGAGAACTAGTAGAAGATCTGGCACCTCAGCTCAAATCTCATTGACATCTAAACCCCATCCCAAGGCAAATAAAGGCAATAAATTAGTCCTTACGCACCACATTTTCTCCCCAGTACAACACACAAACTGCACACACAAAAAGAGATCCACAGAAACAGCTGAAGGATAATCCTGACAAGTTTCTAAAAAAAAAAAAATAAGCTCACACTACAAGCAACAAATCTCTTTCAACCAGCAGTCTTTCCATGGGGAGAAGCACTCAGCCATACAGCTTCCACAAAGCCAGTGTGCTTCTAGCAGTAAAAGCATCCCAGAGCTCCTATAGAAGGCTTACACCAGAGAGATTACAGTGCATGCAATTGCACTCACACACAACTCAGCCTACTGGCTGATGGGGAAGAATAAGCAACCTGTCAACTTGTCTTTCAAACAGTTTGTAATTAGCCATTACCCAGACTCTAGAGGGACTTTATGCTTTTCAATGCCTCCTCTCCATTGTGCAAACAGAGAGAAGGATAAAGGTTCCTATCTCCCTTAATGAGGCAGGCCTAGCAAATATCTGAGGTCTCTCTGCTCAGCAACTGTACAAGATCGAGCATGACCAAAGACTTTGTTCAGACATCTCTGTCACAGAACTGTGGTGTTGATTCATTTTGTATCAAAAGTAGTACATTTCCACACAACACTCTCAGACAGGATACTTGCCAGAAAATTATTAGATTCAACATACAAGGTAGTATTTCAGCTTTCAGCTATTACCCAGGGGTTTCAAGTGACATACTTTTCTATTTCATGATGAAAGAAAGGAACGAGGGACCCTTTTCACCTGCTCCCTCTACCCACCTTTTAACTCCCTACACTGATTTAAAATGATAGAGATCAGCAAGGTTCTTCATCAGCAGAAAGAGCTCTCTATAAGACTCAAAAAGCACAGTTCAAGGAGAGTCTTTGCACTGAGGACTCCATTTTTCGTGGTCATAGAAGCTCAACCAGAAGCGCAATCTTGTACAAGCAGCAGGAGATAAAACAGCATGACTTTGAGCATGTAGGTGGATGTGTTTAGAATTAATACCCTCCTGAACTGCAGAAACAGAACTTAGAAGAATGGGGATAGTTCCCTTGGGGCAGCCTCTTACCCATTAGATCATGTCAAACTGGGTTTTGCAACAGCATGAGCAACTTTGTCATAATGTAATGGTACAGGACAAGTCCAAGGGCTTTTATCACTACGTAAGATAGCCTTAAGCAGCCTAGAGACTCTTAGCAATGGAAAAATATGGTAGAAATACCCTTCCCTTGCTCAGAGGAGCTCTACCAATGGAAAGCCACTCAAGCGGAGTTGCTGCAGGGTTGGAGTTAGCCTTATCTGACAAAACATCAGAATAAAATGTCCAGGAGGCAATCAAGGAAGAGGTATCAGCATTTGGTATAACATACCTTTGGCTGGCACAAATTTTTTGGAGAAGGCAAAATTGTGTATCCAGCCTATCTGTACTTTAGAAAAGCATTTGATTTAGTGCCACACAAGATCAGCTAAAATATAGAAGAGAGGAATTAGTGTGGTGTAGGAGGGACTGACTGTGAAAAGCTGTTCTGAAAAGCAGAAGGAAAGGGCTGGAAGAGGACTAGCAACGGACTTTTTTCAGGTCTGGTCTTGGAACTGATTTGCTCAGTAGCAACCTTACATAATCAATGTTGCAATGATTCACATACTTTTCTTTCTCAGGTAAATGCTTAAATAAACAATCTTTCGTGTGTGCCCCAAAACGCAGCAAATTTTCCCTGTAGAATAAGTAAAGAACAATACTAAAAATTGTGTTTCTGTCACTATTAAAAAAATCTTTCATTTGTTTTGCTTATTTTTGAAAGGAAACTCTTCACAGAGAAGTCAGAAATAACATAGCTAAAATGTTCATATAGTAGAGAAGAACTACTCAAGGTCTTCAAGACTAAGCCTAGATGAATATTAGCAAATAAATTAAAACTATTAAGTATTTAGAATTAAAATTGAAAAGTTTTAAAAGCTTGAAAAGTTCAACATATTTCCACAAGTTAAAAAAAATGGTTTTGATAACTTCTAAATGAAGTACAAGTCCCAATATTACTGAAAAATTTTCTTTCTTAAAACTAAGGTTTATGATAAAAACATCACTAGAGCTTTAAGATAATCGAACAATCCTAGTCACCACAATGATAAAAAAGTTCATCAACTATCATATGTCATTTTGCAGGAAACAATTTCCAAATACATATATATAATTTTCATTCTTAGAGGCGAACAGGAAAACAGATAAAAATGCCAATACAGTGGTATCTTATATCAAGGATGCCAAAGCTATTAAAAACCATGAAAAGAGCAAAGCTGGAGAAGCTTGAATTGTTCTGCAGCACATAAGCTCTACAGAGAAAATATTGCAGCGTAAATTCAATGATTTAATTCTCTTCCTATATATCAAGTGAACAAAACAAACTTAACTATTAATTCCCCAGTATATTCTTAGTTTTCCTTGTTGTTCTGAACTGTATACATCAACCTCACTTATACAAGCAAAATCAATTTCTTATGAAAGAGACAGAAAATAAGAATAACAAGGAAGAAGTTGTTAAAGTCAAAGCTTTGCTTGTTTCCTAGATGCTACTTTAACAAATAAGTTTTAACTCAGATTTACTGACAAATCATGTGTTAAAGAAAATTATCTCGTTTTGACCCTCTGTATTTACTTAAAACTTTTAAGCTGACTTGACCTTTTACTTTTCCCACAGAATAAATGAAACACATTTTTCCTATCACTTACCAAAATAGTTAAATAATCAGAAACTCAGCAGTATGTTTTTTCTGGCAAACGTGTCTGTTGACACAAGGAGCTAAGTTATCCCGAGCGCATGGACAGAGCATTATGGGACATGTTCTCACATCTCTTCTCAGACCCAGGACTCTGCAAGAAGGGTTCAGAGACATATCTCCTTATAGACATACTCTGCTTAAGACCACAAGTTGTAGAAGAATTAATCCATGTACTGGTATGATGGCATTATAGATTTGATGCAGATCCTGATTCAGCAAAGACATACAGTTGCTTTTTTTGGTGAACTAATTAAAGTATGGACTTCCAAGAGCTGAAAATACAAACTCAGTAAAGTTCAAGTGATGCACACAGACAATATCTAATCCAGAAGTCCTGGTACATATTGCAGGCTTACCCCATTCAAATTTTTGAATAGCTGAATTGGCAGAGCAAGTTAATAACATAAGTGCTTTTCATTATATGGTTCTGCAGTTTTGATGCTTAGTAGGTACCCTTAATCCAGACTTAATGTATCTGGGAAAGACAGTCTTAGGACCATATCCCACAGAATTTACAATGATCTTGGGCAAGCTGAATTTTAGCCAAAAACCTTTAACAGCAGTTTTCTCCATCAAACATGCACTTTCTTTTCTATCCCAGATAGACCCTGAGGAATCCAGAATGAAATTTTCCATCAGTGCAAAAAACCTCAAAATTCTTTCCCAAAACCTAGATCTCCTACTCACTCTATCAACAGCTTAACTGTCCAGTTGTATAGATTGTTTACTCAAAGATTATCTACAAAAGGCTTAGTTTTACATATTTCATGACAGCACAAAACCAGATCTTAAACCTCTCTGACTTTCCTCCAAAGTTGCTGTTTCAGAGCATTCCCAGTTTTGAGTCCTGCCATGTTGCACATACAATAACTAGCTAATACCATGTGCAGCACTTCTGTGATAAGATCAGAACTGAACTACTAAGAGAACAAAATAAAAACTGTTCAAAGCTGATCAGTGAAGAGTTCCCAACACCATGGGAAGTCTCCTGTGCCAGGCTGGGAGAGTAATTTTTGCCACTCTGCCCCATAGTCAGTCTGCAAGAGAAATGACCAGAGCAGAATAAGAGTGAGAACCTTTGTGTATCTGTGTGCCAGCGATGTACTCTCATGAGGTGTCCTGGCAATGCAGACTCAGAGGGCTACAGCCAGTTCCTCTGACTTCCTCCAACCTCCTCCACTTCAGACTGCTGTGCAGACCAACAGGATAGTCCAGGGATGTTTGTCTGACCTCACCAGTACCAAAAGATTTTTCATTGAAAAATTAACAATTTTTTATTTTCAAATTCAGAAATTTCCAGTGCAGAAGAGTTCTTAAGGTTCAGTGAAATTCCAGATTACGCATCTCAAATATCCTTATACAGAATGAACTACTCATTATCTGTTAAAAATAAATTAGACATATATTTCACTTAGAATAGTTTTGCAGCTGTAAACTTTACATAATTTAAAATTATACAACCCAGTACTAATTACTGTACTTTTCTGTTATATTTGAATTCACAACAAAAAGGTCTAAGGCTTAATTAGTATAAAATCAAGTCATTCAATTGCTGATTTTGAACATGGTATAATTACAGTAACAAAATCAAACTACATAGTATTTTCAATATGTGGTTAGGATACATTAAAGTAGATCTTTAAAAACTATGCTGATTTAATTACAAGTGAACAGAAGTTTTTATTAATATGGACATATTAAGGATCCGTGTACTGTCTGGAGAGACAAATTTATTTTATGGTTGAATAGAATGTGAAACTTTTGACTACAAGCAGTATGTTTTTAAAATAAATTGATTTCACCCAGGTCCAGGAAAATTAATTTTGCTGTTTGAAAGACTGATTTTGCTGTTTGAAAGACTGATTTTGCTTTTCTAAACTCCTGGATGTGTAGATACAAGCAGAATCCAGAACTGGTACAAGCAGCTGGTCTTTTTGCATGATATATATCCTTGGCACCTCTTCTTAAAATTCTCCCTTCCAGGTTAGGCATAGCTTATCACAGGATTTTCATGACAATTCTGGTGTCAGTGCTCCGTCTCACTCCTAATTTCCACTATGCTTATGTAATTTAAAAAAACAAATTAAAAAAAAGAGTATATCAGCAAGTGCTCTGCACTAGTTGATGGCTCAATATACTTGCAACAGAGAACACTAATGGATGACACAGGATGGGACCCCCAGAGAGAAGAGCTCCCATGGTTTGGGCAAACACAGTTGTCTACGTTGAATAGAGAGTTTTCCTTAGGCTATTATTTCTGAATTTATAGAAGTTTAACACCATGCCATTTACACTCTGAATTCTGGCATTACCCAGATTTCCAGCTAGGTGATTACTTGTAATTTCTGTATATTCCCCACTTCTTTGAAATTCTACTATATCTGACAGGCAGAATAGTTGTACCTCTCTCTCTGGAGATAAACACTGGTACGTTTAACAGGCAAGTCTTGCAAAGATGTCATCCTCTGCAGGAACAGCCATAGCTGTTTTTCCTGAAAGCGTTGAAACCAACCACTCCCCAAGTATGTTTAAAAGCTCAGAGGCAAGGCAGGAAGGTTATTTACATAGCAAAAATCTATTTACAGAGCAACAATCTAACAGTTCCTTCAATTTTATATATTTATTTTTAAGTAAGAAGGGTTTATTAGGGCTGCACTGAAACAGGTATTTTTATTCAATTGTAAGCCACTTCTCAGCAATAGGAATTCATGCTACTGCGTATGCAGTATGCTGTGAAGTACATTCTGAAATGGTTTCTAAAAACATTTTAGCTGATTTTCCTAGCACAATCTTGGAACAGCCCTACCAAAACAAGCAGACAGAAAGCATTCTTTTCCAGGCAGGTCTTAAATATTTGTCCCCTTACTCTGAAGTATTCCTTTAAGCCACTTCACGACATTTAGACTCTCCAGATAAACACAGATTGCAGTGCCATTTATGGCTCTATAACTGTAATGACGTAGTTTTAATTTGGAAAAATATATTAATCTGCTTTTCTTGTTAGAAAGCCTTATTCTCATTGAATGGCTGGATTAAGCTCCATTGTCAACTGCAGACTCATTTACCTAGGCAAAATGTACAGCCAGGAATGATGAGTTTATTTTCAAAATTTCCTTCTGCAGCACTGAAGGGAACACAAAGTGTTCATTCCACATGCATATGAGCATCCCAATGACCATGAACACATAACTTCCTAAGGAAAACTTCACTCTCAGTAAAAAACCAAAACTACAAATATTATGAACCATAGCAAGAGATTAAAACAATGCACCATTACTGTCCCTAGTCCAGTCCCATGCAATAGCAGAGAATTTATTAGATGAATATCCCAGCTATCTCAGGTGTCATCAATATGGCTACTTGCAGCAGTTTTAATGAGCTTAAGAGTGCAAGAGTTTGAGGTACAAAATCAGGTCATATTCAAACTGTTCCAAAGAGCAGTAGTCTAACTCATGACTTCACGAACTTTTTGATGCCTTATATAAGGAATACTCACACCTAGCAGAGGAGAAAAAAGCATCCAGGTGACAGGAGACCACCACATAGCCTGACAGCTATTAAGTTGATGTTCTCTGTTGCAATGTAGAAATATTAAGAACTCAGCCTCATCTTTGGAGACTATGCCTAACAAGAATTTCATGTCATTTTTCTGAGAAATTCAGTTGTGTCCCTGAGGCTTAAGGGGATAAATTACAAATTAGGAGGGCTAAATATTATCTTCATAGGCACCAAACACATGCCAACTGAATGATACTTTGTCAGGCTGATATCCACATAATTAGCCTCCTAAAAATAAAAGCTCTTTTTTGCTCTGTAATGCACTCTATATTTTCCTCTTCAAGAGGTACAAAGAAAGTTTAATCATCCTAAAGGCTGAAAAGGCTGAAAGTACAGATTCTTAAGCTCTGAAGAGCTCTCTGTAGAGAAACACCACAGAGCTGACTAATCTCTTCAGAGTGAAGGAACATCTCTTCAAAAATACAGCACAATTAATACTCACCATTCTTAACCTCAGTAATCTGACAAGGGAAACTAAGACGTTTTACCTTCATGGTTTCTTTCTTTTCCATCTGTCCTAAAGCATTTGAGTTCCTTACTGCAAAAGAATGCCAGTATCTCACCCAAGCTGCACAGAAACAGTTTCTAAGAGAGAGAAAAAAGAAATTCTCTGAATAGCCAAGACCAAAAAACTCCACAAAGGAGGAAAGAGGGGAGAGAAAAAGAAAGAAATCCCCAGACCAGATATCCATTGGTCACCAGGTATACCATCTTTATTTAAAAACAAACAAACAAACAAACAAAAAAAACACTCTTGTAATTACTGACACTCTTGTTTCCTACAAGTTGGGACATACGACCCTAACCACGAAAGCATACATTTTCACTGGACATGTCTGACAACTCCAAAGAGAATTTGTCACGTAATACACAGAACACATTTGCTTGAGAAAGAGGGAAGGTGGCAGTAATCAAGGCCATATATGAACTTTTTTCCAAAGTTGCCTGGTCTTAGGGATTGATAGTACCACTGAGGACATCTTCAGTCTCCCAGCTATTCAAGCAGAGAAGCTCAGAGGCATGAATCACAACCTCCATGAACTTTTAATAGTTCTTATGAGAGGAACACAGAAAATGTTGTCTTCATTTTTTTCACAGCTGCACTTGAGGACTAGCCAATCCTTTGCAAGGAGAGGAGGTCTCTTCTCTGACCTGCACTGATGCATTCAAGGGCATTCTGAGAATTTAACATCAGCCCTTGGTCAGTAGGCACAGAAGATGCCCTACCCACATAACCACAGTGAAAAAGCAAGCTTTGTGACAGAGAGCAGCAACCTGGGGCTCATCAAAACAAATTAGAACTTTTGTTTAATTAGTTTGAGATACTGAATATTTAGGTGGTGTGTCAGACTATGATGACATGTAGCAATCACTTTCTCTTTCTCTCCCCCTCAAACCTGTCTCTGTTGCTTAATAATTCAGCAAAACCAACACAGTGCTCTCCTAAGACTTTCTAAATTAACAAAATCCACTGTGTTTCACATAGCACTTCTTACACTGACTTGTAACTGGTATGCCTGGACATTCCCAATTAAACTCTCACCCACCCTTCTCAAACCCAGTTTTAGTCTGTATCATGGCTATCCATCTCTAACAGACATAAGAGGTTCAGCTCAGCACCACAGAATTATCAATATGTAAGAAAGAATTTAAAGGAGAAAAGCAGAACTAAGAACAAAAGACCATTTGATGAAGAAAAATCATTGAGGGGTCAGGACCCCAAAACCCACATCATGTGTTCTCTGGAAACAGAGGAGTGTGCACACCATAACTATGCTGTCCAGAACAAGTATATCCTTCTGCCATCTATTCATTTGTGCCTTAGCACATATTTGTAGTCTAAAAGCAAAACTCCAATACACAGCAAAAATTTATTTCCTTTCTGTTAAGACCAGAAATACTTTCAGCCCCTCACACTTTACCTCTCTTATGGTTATCTGAGCTGTGGATTATATTTCTTCAAACCTTTACTTTTTTTTTTTTTACTAAGTGGAATATCATATTGCTAATTTATGTCTTTATTAACTCAATTTGTCCTTCTCTTCCTATTTTCAGTGATGCATGCAATTCACTTCAATTTGATATTACCTCTTAATGTCATTAGTGTGTGCTTACACCCACTCTGAGGTAATTATCAAAGATAACTTACTGGAAACATTAAGATACCAGGAACACACACAAAATATACACATCGATGATTGAGAGGGAAAGAGTCCAAGTCTGCTCCAAGACCAGGTTTCGTCACAGTGATTATAATTGTGACCATTACAGCATAGCTTTTTATGCTTAAAGGGAAGATATGTAAAACCAGAAGTAACTTTATGCATATTACAAAAGCCTAGCTGAGGAGAAATCAATCCTTACCTTTATTTGCAGTCTCTGAAGAAGTTTTTGGGCTGAGTATTCAGATCTTCATCAGATATCCACCCATATTTAAATTAATCAAGCAAATATCACTTTATGAGACACTGTATCAAGTATAAACCACTTTATCTAATATTTTTACATTCAGTCACAATTTACCCACACTTTTTTTTTTAATTCCAGATGTTGGATTAGTTCTGATTTGTGTGTTTAGAGAGAAAGATAAATACACCTGTCATTCTAAAAATAATAAGTGTATTGGTTCCACATGCAATCCAACGGTACTAACTGCATTCTTTCAGGAAAAAAATAGATGAATCTGCCCTTTTAAGAGATTATCAACATCAAAAATAATACTGTACCAAAAAAATCTTCCATTCCATATTCTCACTTTAAGAATTTCATTATTGAAGTATAAGCATTTCTTATCTGACACTGCTGTTAACTTTCCTTTTATCTGATGGAATACTCACATTGCAGGAAACTACATATTTAGTGCAGCTAACTAGACTCCATTTATTTTCTCACATAATAGCAGGAAAAATTTCTATGATATTTCCCTTTATAAATCTTGCTGACCTCTTTGAGGAATAAACTTTTATATAAATATATGCCTGAAAATAGTATCAACTTGCATCCAATTCAATGAATTTTCTGAATTTTTTTCCTGATGTTCATGGTTTTTTGTGCTAACTATGCAATTCTGTTCTTCACATCAGGCAAATTATGTTTACTTGCTTCTGTTAGGCATTTACCACAGATTTCTATAAGAATTATACTATTACACTAAAACAAATTTCCTAACACAAGTTCCATACATCTCTTTATGTAGTTAAAATGTAATTTTCCAAATGGCTTGAGTCATAAGCACTTTTCAAAAATGTTATCTACTATCAGTATATTGAAATGCCATTTTGTGCAATACGACAAACGTGTGTAACAAATGGTGGGCAGTGAAAAGGAAGCAAAAATATCTCATTTTGTCTTGAAATTACAATAGAGTCTACTCAAACAGTGTGCTTTTCTACTCATCAGTGCACTCAATTTGAGTAAATTCAGCTCAATTCAGCTCAAACTCTCTCTATAACCCCAGTTATGGTGAGAAGCTCCTTCATCACATTTAACCTACATCCTAACTTCTATTCATTTCCCTCTTCTAAAGAAAAGCAGCCATTTATCTGTCCTCTTTTTTTTAACTAAAAATGCATTTGAAATTCATCAGGCAATCTTTCCAGATAGATGAGACATAGTATTGTTTCAAAAGCGGCCAGACTCTCCTGTCCTTCACGCTGTGCTGTGCCACTGAAGCTTTTAGAGCAGGAGCTCCCACCATGCTGAGCAGGCCAGCTACAGGAAAGATGCAAGTGATGCATCCTGTGCAGAACATCAAGTAATTTATGTGGTTCCTGTAAATAGAGAAGCAAAAACTGAGCCATACACAAAAACAGCTAATGATATTTCACGAGAAGGTGCACGTTTCAGCAAAGGTCACCACCTTTACTACAAAACAGATTTTTTTCCTGACTCGGGCAGGCACCCTCAATAGATGACTTCCATCAAACTTCTGTTTTCCACAGACTTTCTGCTTCTAACAGCTCTACCATTGCTGTATGTAGCTTTTAGATGGGTTGCTTTTTTTCTCCCTTACAAAATGTTGATGTCCAACTGCAAGAATGCAAAAGGGCTAATTTTTGTTCCATTTCAGTCTGACTTTATTGAAAGATTATTCTTCAAATCAAGGAGTTCTGTTGAGCTGTTTTAATCAACACAGACACTTCAAGAGCAAGTGTCAAGCTGACAGAGTTTCCTGTAGCACTAGGTAAGTTAAGGGAGGAATGCACTACTTCAGATTACAGTTCCATTATAAACTCCCAGCTGGGTTGGCATCCTTTCTAAAACAGTATTAGAAGACAGAGACAGCAAAGATTGTAACTTCATCTCCTTCCATCTTCATTGTAAAGGCTTCTCACAATACATTTTTTGGACATTGTGATAAGCTTCACTCTGCTCCCCTTGCTGTTTCAGAGTCCATTATATTTTTGCTGGAACACCTTCTGGCAACAGCCTACATATTTGAAGGATTGCATAGCTCTTTTTAGTTCTGGAAGACAAGCTTGACCTAATCATGCACCACCCATCCAATTAGCAAAAGCATCAGATGACCTTTCTCAGTGTAAGTCTTATATCTTGCATTATATAGTTGACAGGAAAGACCATTCAGGCTTTTATTCACTTAAACCTGAAATGTTTGTGGGTTGTTTTTTTTTTTTTCTTCCTCTTCACACCATTAGCTGGAAAATTCAAAAAGCAAACTCACAATAAGTCAGACCATGAACATCAAAATGTTAACATTCTCTTTTTATCACAAGATTTCCTGTCTGCTTTGCAGGTGAAAGATTACAACGCTCAATAAGAAATTAAGGAATCGATAGAAAGATTAAATACAAGAGTGCTGCAACCTCCTGGTCTTCCTTGATCTGCTTTAACATGAATCTTAGACCCACAGATTTCAAGAGTCAGGTGAGGAACTCTATAGTACACCATAGCAAACAAAATATAATCTCAAGCAACCTCACTGTCAGAAGTGGGATGCTGGAGAACAGCTGCAAAAATTTTGAGATAACTGAGAGAGGTTCACAGACAAAACAGACTGACCCATTATAAAGAATATTTACTGTAGTTGTGATGAAAGTACATGAGGTAGAGTTTAGTATTATAGTGATGTTGCTTTAATTTTTAGTATAAAGATTTTTTATTGTATTTTGTTTATTGAAGTTTATGTTAATTGTAGAATTTAAATTTCTTAAATATGTAATTCGCAGAGGCAATGGGGGAATATGTCATGGGTATACCATCCCCCCGGGCTGAAATAATCAGGTCCAGGTGGATTTCCAGAGCAAAGCCAATCAAAAGTTTTAGTAACACCTCTGCTAATGACATATTTAAGAAAATATAAGAGAAAGGGAATTGGGCAGAAGAAATTAAGAAGCCATGAAGTAGGAGGGAGGCAGCAGGCC
>VYXB01003419.1:14053-27350 GCA_013397135.1 Pachyramphus minor | reverse complement strand
CTTCCCTCCCCCCCCCACCCCCACCCCTGAGAAAATTCAGTGGACATTCCCAAGTTGGTCAGGGAGGTAGAGCACTTGCCCTATAGGTTGCTGCTAATGGAATTAAGCTTATCACTTAGTGTGACTGACCATGTTTCGTTCTCATCACTGCCCAACCTTATTATGTCATTCAAGTTTGTGTTTCTGTATGTTCTTGTCTTATTATTCCTTTTTGCACTGAAAAGGTCCTTGACCAGATACGTCTAATGGAGCAGATGCTCTGTCCTTCCATATATCCTTACGGTTTCTATTAATTTCCTTTTAAAAAAGNGAGACCTAGACAGACTAGAGGAATGGCCTATCAGGAACCTCATTAAATTTAACAAGGACAACTGCCAAATCCTGCACCTGGTAAGGAAGAGCCCCTTGCAATGATACAGGCTGGGGATTGAGTGACTGGGGAGTAGCTCTGTTGAAGAGGATCTGGAGGACAGTAAGTTACAAATGGGTCAGCAGTATGCCCAGGCTAACAGAATTCTGGTCTGTATCAAGAGGAGCGTAACCTACTGGACTGNCTGAAAAGGTCCTTGACCAGATACGTCTAATGGAGCAGATGCTCTGTCCTTCCATATATCCTTACGGTTTCTATTAATTTCCTTTTAAAAAAGAAAAGCCACAAACTTTTCAGCATGACACTACAACATTCCCTTCCTGTTCCCCAGTAATTTAAAAGTCAGGAAATACCAATTGCTGAAGCCAACAGGTTAGCATTTTGCTATTTATTTCCTTCTGCCAAACTCTGAAAAATTCCTTTGTATAAATTAAACAGTGAAAAAAAAGTTATTTTAAATTCTACATCATTGCAGTCAACATAACAATGCAATTAAAATGTGTGTCCACAATATCTCAGGTGTACATTTTTAGGAAAAGGAAAAAAACCTACACTTTCTAGGATTGTTAAAAGAATAATGCATTACAATACTTACATGTTATTTGAAAAAATATAGTGATAAATGTCACAATTGTTTCTTTTTTTTATTTTATTTTATTTTTGGTAACTATTACAAACACTCAATCCAGGTATGAAGCTCTTTAAAGACATTTGAAATTAGTCTAATTAAGAAACAAATACAGGCACAAAATTCATACTTTCCCCTCCAGTGTGTTTTCTACATGATGCTCCCTCCCTCCTCCAAGAAAAGCAACCATCCCCAAACAAAATTAAAAAATCCTGCAAACTCACAACTGGCAAGTCTTTAAAAGCAAAACACTATGCTTCTCAAGAAGCACTAAGTCAACAAATGCAATTTTTGCCATCAATTTTATTTGAAGCTGTCTAGGACAACATTTCCTCAACAGCTTCTTTATCCCCCCTTAACAAACAAACAAAAACCAAGACAAATACACATGCATTTCTATAACTAGGTTTTAGTCAATTATTTCTGACTTTTTTGAATTAAATTCTCTGTTCAAAATCAGAACATACCATGGGTATCAGATCCTGTATTCCTTATTCAGTCAAAATTGCTGTTATGTTGAGTAGAATTTACACCAAAGAAAAAGTGCAGGATCAACCACAAGGTATATAGATCTCTATTCATTCTATTCTGTTCCCCTCATGCTAAAAGCTAAGTAGTAGGGGCTAAATTAGCAACTCACATCATTTCTCCAGAGTTAATGTAGTAACTATTTCACTTCTCGCAAAAAGATGCAAGAACTGACATCATTCCCACTATACCAAAACAAAAAAAGCACACCCACCCCCCCCACAGACTAGGGCAGGAGGGGAGGAAGAGATGATGAAACCAATCTTGAAAGAAAGTACTGGTGCTAGACCAATAGATGTTCATTTGAAAATTGACAGAAAAATTATGAAGACTGGTGTGTTTGGCCCATAAGCTGCATAGCTGTGCTGTTAGTTTGGTTCTTTAGTTAAAAAACCACAACTTATTTTTTTTTAAATGCTAAACACAGAAATAAAAACTTTTATAGTCACAGGAATTCTTTTCCCTGTCCCATTCCCCTCTTGAAAAAAATAACACCACCACTCATTTTTCATGAGAAAGTTAATTGTGTCATTTTTGCAACATTTCAGGCTGATAGGAAATAAACATATGGCAAACAAAACCATACAATCAGTCACATGAAATCCATCAAATATTAAAATTATAGCTGAATACTAACAAACAGCTTACCTGGAATAAAGGATGGCAATTCCCAAAGCATTACTAGAAATTAAAGACTGTATTTATTTTTAATTTTTTTTTATTTACTAAAATAATTTTTAGAAATCACAGCATTTTAAGAAATTAAATCCACAGTGGGATTTTAAGCACTATTTGTTTTCCTTTCTTTAAAACTTTTGTGTCTTCCTCCTTTCACCACCTTGCTTAGCAGTCTCTCCACTTATAATGACAACAGGCAGTACTAACAAATGCAGATGTCCTTTTGTTAATTTTGAGGTATTAGGAAACAGGTGGTTGTTTTAAGTAAAGTAGTTTCTGTCTTGTTTTAAAGACAGAAATTCCAACATTGTAATAGCTTTAATATAAACACACTCACGTAGGTACCAGTGCTTTGAAAATAGATCATTCATTCCTAAAAGCAGCTTTGTTTCTTCCTTCTGCCCACCCCACCTGCCCATCCCTTTCCATTCACCACAGTTCAAGTCAGCTGATTAAAATCACACTCAATTTCTATTAATTTTTGGCCTCTGAGGTCTCTTGGAGAGATTTGTCAGTAACTACAACACTGACTGCAGTTTCACTGTTGTGGGCCAAGTCCACCAACATTTGCTCAGTGTTTTCCTTTTCTTCTACTGTCACTGTATAAACAGTCTTTTCTGTGTTCTCCTTCAGTTTGCTGTCCTCTCTGGTCCCTCACTTACTTTCATTCAGAGCCCTGAAAATTCAAGCAGCAGAAAATGGAAACTTTTACAATCCAAACATGCTTTGGATACAAGGAAATAGGGAGAGTACTTCTCCCAAATAGTTAACAAACCAATACATTTTATCGAAACTTGCAACATTTCAAGTACTTTTATTTAAATAGACAAAAAAATAATACTTTCTCTTACCCTTTATCCCTCCACAGCCTAGCTACAATATTACATTCAAATGTCTTCCACATGCCAATAATCCTGTCTGAGAATTACTCAATCCTCTTTGAAGAATCTCTATTCCGGAAAGACATTTGTTATATTGAACAGATCTTTGTCAAGAGAAGGAAAATTAATGTTCCAGAGCTGCCTATTATTTCACAGCATGGACTGATATTTATGAGCCAACCATGTCCTGGGCTGCATCAAAAGCAGCATGACCAGCAGGTCGAGGGAGGTGATTCTGCCCCTCTGCCCCACTCAGGTGAGACCCCACCTGCAGTGCTGCCTCCAGCTCTGGGGTCCCATCACGGGAAGGACATGGAGCTGTTGGAGCGAGTCCAGACGAGGCCACAAAGATGCTCCGAGGGCTGGAGCCCCTCTGCTCTGGAGCCAGGCTGGGAGAGCTGGGGGTGTTCACCTGGAGAAAAGAAGGCTCCGGGGAGACCTGAGAGCCCCTTGCAGGGCCTAAAGGGGCTCCAGGAGAGCTAGAGAGGGACATTTTACAAGGGAATGGAGTGACAGGACGAGGGGGAATGGCTTTACACTGAAAGAAGGTAGATTTAGATTAGATAATAGGAAGAAACTCTTCCCAACCCAAATCATTCTACGATTCTATGAAAGGAAAAGATCTTTGCTATTAACTTCGCCATGTGCATTTAGGGAGAAAGCACACTTACTGAGATTTTCCTTTACTTGAAGCCCTTAACACTTCTCTGTACGTAATTCTCTGCACTGGAACTCCAAGTTTAGTTGCAAGCATTCTAAAGAGAAATAATAAGGAAGAGAAAAAGCCAAAATAAATCCAGATTTCCATATACTTTGCTGTCATTTCCATGTTGCTCTACTGGCAAGCAAACATCAGCAATAGATTCAAGTAATGTTAATTTTGAACCAACAAACTGAACTGGTATTCACCTTGAAATGAAGTTTAAGCTTTAGGATCATAGTAAAGAACATTTATGTGCTACATTTGGATTTGATAACACCAGATTTTAACTCCCAAACAGAGGGAATTTCTGGAACAATCTATATTCCAAAATCTCTTGGCCATCTGTAGATAAAAGTTTCTTTCAGTTTGAGGTCTGATCTAGACCTGAAACTAGAATGGTATTTGGACATATGGAGATATTCAGGTACAGGTTTAAAAACAACAGTTACCTTGGATTTCTGGGTTCCTGGGTCAAACAGGATGGACAGAAGCATCTAGTTCAGTAATTACATCTCATAACTGCATCCAGCAGTGTTTGTGTTGGAGAGAATTCTTCCCTTGTTAGAATAATCTGTCATATCCCCATGTTTGCTTTCATTACATTTTTTTGGGGGGAAAGAGAGGAATGAGTGGGGAGATGCACAAAAATCAACTGTTTCATTTGACTGTTATGCAAAGGAGTCTGCAAACCAACTTACATGCCATGCCTCAGCACATGTCGTTCCCACTCAGAGCCCTCTGTAAATGATCGGCCACAGAACTCACATGGAAAGCGCTTCTCTAGAACTCCACCATCAGCATACATCACGGACTCTGGGAGAGAACAAAATTATCTGCACATTGATGAGCATCAGGGCAAGAAGGGACCTTTATGATTATACTCTGATCTTCCCTGCTGCCCTTCAGGGGAGGAAAAAATATCCTGAAGCAACAAAAGATTTCCCTTTACAAAAGTAGATATTTCTGAAATTGTCCTGCCTATCCTAAAAAGGCAAGATGCGAAAACTCTGTAACCACCACTATGAGAAAAGTTCAATTAAGTACAATATGGAAATGGAGGTCGGGGTGGGGAATGGGACTTTCAAAATAATTGAGCGCTTCCAACTTAGCGTGGGAACCAGTTAAACCAGCAGCACCTACATTCAGTTAATTAGGATCAAAAAGGAGTGTTTTGGCCTTGATTGGTGTTTTTGATAAAGAGAGTGCTGTGTTCTCAAAGCACTTAACAGTCTGCATGGTCTGCATGTTTTTCCCATAGCTGAAAACAGTCAAACATGATATGAGTGTGAATGTGTGGGATCAAGGCACTGGTTTAGGATGATCCTGGGAATTCCAGTTAACTAAAAGACAAACACAGGGTCTTGGTTACAAAGGAACCCTAATAAAAGGGGAACGCTGGAAAGATTGGCAGACAAATCCCTAAATCGAACCCTGTGTGGTGGCAGCCTCATTTCTTTCAGCGCCCATACTTAGACACCTGTATGAACAACCAAGGTTTTTTATTAATACTGAAAAGTGAACTGAGGTTCTCGAGTGACCAGGATTTCAAGTTACAGAGCCATCCTGAAAAGTCAGAACACACACTGCAGCTGAAAAATCCCATTGTCCATCTGTTATATCTTTTTGCAGAGATGTTTAATGCTCCCTGTATTGGAACAATTGAAGAGATTGTGGGGTTTTACGTCAAAACCAGCACTAAGAGTTTAATGTGGAAATAGCTTCAAAGCAAAACCAAAAGAGAACACTTGAGTCAATACGTAATTTTCAAATCAGTGGAGCAAATCTTAGGAAATGGAGACTTGGTATACTTGGCATCTGATACTCATAAGAAATTGTCATTCCTTCAATATGAATTCTCACGAATAAGAGAATATTACTGAAAGGAGAGTATCAACTGCACAGGTGATTCATCTGATCCTAATAATTAACACAAATCATTTAGCGTCTCATTTGCAAAAGTGTCAAGCACCTAGCTTTACATCCAAAGTCACTGGCAGCTGAGGGGACAGCATTTCTGAAAGCTAATCCCCATGTGAAGCGAGTCCACTTTAAAAAAGATGAAACATTTTCTAATAAATTAAGGCTTTAAAAATAATTGCATGGACCGTAGACAACCCTACCAGAGGGGCTGAGATAGTGGATCTGATTGTCACCAACGTCAGTGAGCTAATTGGGGACATCAGGATTGGAGGCAGCCTGGGCTGCAGTGATCATGCATTGGTGGAGTTCACAGTACTGAGGGATATGGGTCAGGTGAAGAGTAAAGTCAGGACCCTGGACTTTAGAAAAGCAAACTTCCAGCTCTTCAGGAAGATAGTGGGATGCCCTGGGAGACTGCCCTTGGGGACAAGGGAACAGAACAGAACTGGCATGAAGTCTTCTATAGAGCACAAGAGCTAGTGATCCCCAGGAGCAAGAAATCAGGCAAGGAAGGCAAGAGACTGTCATGGCTGAGTAGGGACCTGCTGGTCAAACTAAAGAGAAAGGAGCAAATGCACAGGCAGTGGAAGCAGGGACAGGTAACCTGGGAAGAGCATAGAGATGAAGTACAGTTGTTGTGGGAAGAAGACTGGGGTTAAAATTAAAGAAAAGTGGAAAGTTATAGGCACAGTTATAACAGTATGGAAATTATAGGGGGAAATGAAGTTGCTACTCCCTGAATGGAACACAGTCAGCGTACCTGACCTCCCACACACAATCTAAGGGGGACTAAACGGAGGGTGGAGCGAAGACCCTGCAGCCAGACTCTGTCAAAACCCTTGCAGAGGAGAGAACTCAGTGGTACTTTTTAGCTGATAATCTGCACAGCAGCTGAAAACCAAGGGAGATAAAGGTAGACGTCTTGCTGGTGAATCAGCAACCATGGTAAAATCCCTCTCCTTGGACTGACACATCCCCGTTCTAAGGTTATCTCAGGTACTATACTGAGATATCTGCCCCCAAGGTACGACCACCCCTCACTGAGTAAGATGTATGACTAAAGTCACTCAAGCTCCACCTAAACATAAATAAATAGTATAAAAGTGAGTTAAGAATGGGGACAAGTTGGGGAAGACTCCATCGTAACTTCAGTTGATGGGCTGAACCTGCCTCTCCCCCATATGGGCCTACTGGGTAAGAACCGTGTTCTGTGAGCGCTGAATGATTCTCTTGAGCCAGCTTTCCTTGGGAATTAGAGCTCGTTAGTATGTTGCTTTGAATACACTTTTGCAGTCAGATACTGTCACTGGCAACCCTCGAACCTTAACCTGTCACAATTTTATTAATAAAGAGTGTTATTCAGTAAAGTGTTAATGTGGGTCTTTCAAGGGTGCTAGCAGTCACCAGCAGTGGGTAACATACTCAAATAAAGGTGTGGAGACCCAGGAGGGGGTCTCTCTGTTGGCATGTGCCCCTGAACAAGTCAGTTGAATAGCCCTCCGACCTAGTGAACTGTTCAGTGAAGGGTCTCCATAACAGGATGCTGACAGACTGGTCGGGCGCAAGGATCTTGGCTTTCCTGGGGCACTGACGGACAAATCAAACACTAAGGGTTGAGGAAATCTCCCCTTTTCACATGACAGTTGTGAAGAGATGGGATCAGGAAGGTCAAGATGAAGCTGGAACTGAACTTGGTAAGGGATGCAAAGAATAACAGAAAGGGCTTCTACAGGTGTGTTAACCAGAAAAGGAAGGTGAAAGAAGGTGTACCCCCACTGATAAACATTGCTGGTAAACTGGTAACTATGGACAAGGAGAAGGCTGAGGTACTTAACAACTTTTTTGCCTCAGCCTTCAATGGCAACCTCTCTTTCCACACCTCTTGAGTGGATGGACTGCAAGATGGGGACTGAGGAGCAGACTTCTTCCCACTCTAAGTGAAGATCAGGTTCATGACCACCTGAGGAACCTGAATGTACATAAGTCTATGGGACCCGATGAGATGCATCCCAGAGTCCTGAGGGAATCTGGCTGATGCAGTTGCCAAGCCACTCTCCATGATATTTGAAAAGTCCTGGCAGTCAGATGAAATCCCAGGTGACTCGAAAAAGACAAACATTGTCCCCATCTTTAAAAAGGGTAGAAAGGAGGACCCTGGGAACTACTGACCTGCCAGCCTCACCTCCGTGCCTGGGAAGATCATGGAACAGATCCTCCTAGAAGCTACGCTAAGGCACATGGAGGACAGGGAGGTGATTTGGGACAGCCAGCACGGCTTCACCAAGGACAAGTCCTGCCTGACCAACCTAGTGGCCTTCTAGGATGGAGCGACTCCATCAGTGAACAAGGGAAGGGCTACAGATATATATCTGGACTTCTGTAAAGCCTCTGACACAGTCCCCCCCGACATCCTTCTCTCCAAATTGGAGAGAGATGGATTTGATGGGTGGACTGTTCAGCAGATAAGGAATTGGTTGGATGGTCGCCACCAGAGCATAGCGGTCAATGGCACAGAGTCCTGATGGACATCGGTGACAAGTGGTGTCCCTCAAGGGTCTGCATTGGGACGAGTGTTATTTAATGTCTTCATCAATGACATATACGAAGAGATTGAGGGCACCCTCAGCAAGTTTGCACCCTCTAGTATACTAGAGCTTCCCAAGCTTCAAGTATAAGAAAATGTCCCTGAACTTGGGGGAAAAGCAACCCTACTTGCCACCACCATCTCCCACCAAGTTGACAAAAGACCAATCACTGGATTTTTAAGACTTAAAGAGTTCACAGAACGCCTGGGAAGTTTATTTATGAGCTTTTTCTCTGCAGATTTAGACACTCCAGTAACAGTATTTGGCTCATAAAAACTGGTGCCATGGTTAATTTAGCCTTAATCAAATAGAAAAAAAAAAAAAGAAATTCTAAATAATAAGACGTTACTTCTAAGAAAAAAGCAGAAGTGAGATTTTTTTGTGGTTTCTTAATACTTACATAATTAGATGCATAAATCTATGCAGTATCACTTGCAGAATTTCATAGCATTCTTTGTTTCACAGCCACAGTGCAATGCTCTTAAATGAATACAAGTTTTGAACAAACCATGCTAAAGCCAAAAGGCTCTAAAATGAAACTTCATCTGAAGCTCGGGACTTCCACATGACTGAACACTTATTCCTACAGATCTGGAGAGTGAAAAATTTGGAAGTGAAAGAATTATCTAGTGCATTGGCACCCATTGTCTCTTACAAATGAACTACAGCCAATGCCCTCAACACAACCGCATACTAGCACCTCACTTATATGAAGTGGTAGTTGTTAAAAAAAAAGGGCATCTCATATATAATCTCATATATATTATTTCCAAATGCGTCACTGAAAACTTCAAGACAATCCATGTAGCAAAGAAGCTGATCCTCTGAATGTTTACTCACATGACTGATTGCAGCAAAACTCGAAATTAAATGACAGGGACTATTCGCGGAAATAAGTATTTGCAGGATAAGGGTTTCAGCCCCCTATCTTTAGTATCTGCCAAATGTACTATGATAACAGGAGTATACAATGGTAGCAGAGATCCAACCTAATAAAAAGTCTTTGTTTATGATCCTAACAGTGGCAGTAAGAATTTAATAAAACATATGCATTTGCACACAAAACAAAATCCCAGAAATGTAAAAATAGTCCTGTGGAGGTTGCAGTTTCAGGGATGCCAGACTGTGGAGGCCTTGGGACCAAGCTCATGTGGCACAACCGGCATGCTCAGCACTCTGCTCTTTCCATCTACTGACAATTGCTGCTCCTCTCAGCAAGGAAAGGGGAAGTAGAAATAGCAACTTTGCTGTAGCTCTGAAGTGTTCTTTGCATTGATCATTCTTTCTCAGAGGCAATAAACATCTAAACTCCATCACACAAACCCAACTGTTGAGTAGAAATTAATGCATTCATTTAGTCTGTCCTGACCTAAACCACAATACCCACACAGGGAGTAAATTATCACCTCTGTAATCTGATAATTTAAAAACAATTCAGGGTTATTCATACAGCTGGGAGACTCAAATATATTGGCTCACACTCAGCTCTACTGAGTAATAAGGTTATGCTGTTAGAATAAGAGAATCCAAAGTGTCTTATGTGAACGCAGTGACTGATGGCAGAACCATCAATACTCTTGAGAAACAACAGCTTCTTCTTGACCTCACAGAACGAGGCCCAGAAAAATAATAGCTTACAAGGGTAGCTACCACTTTTGAAGGGTGAATACATAACTCCAACAATCCTTGAGCCAAGAGATGTCAATAATGGCTTTCTGTTACACTTACTTCCTGAAGGTCTGATAAAGTCCTCTCTTTAGGTCACTGTACTATTGGACAGTGCTGTTTTACACCCTATGCTTGATCATAGGCAAAGAAACTTAACGTCTATATGACCTGAAAGGTAACATGCTCCTCCCACCAAAGATAAAAGTTCAATAGACCAAAAGGAATTGGTCCACACTGACTTCAAATTACATTGACTTTTGACGTTAGTCTTCTCTTTCATACACGCCATAGTCAGCCACATATCTGAGAACTGATAATCAGTCAGAATGACCAAAGTGTGACAGTGCCAAATTCATGTTATTAGGTGGGGGTTCTAAATTTGTACAACTATAGCTTGTTTCATTAGCAATTGTCATTGAAATGCATTCAGGCTCAAGTGTGGTTACAACTGTTACCATAGTGACCATTACAGATTTAAAGAGGTGGAGGGTCTCCACCCGATGGGTCGGGCTTGTTGTCCTTGCATTATTTTACTTTTTCAGGAATGATACTGGGAATGATGCCAACATGTCTCCACTGAAGATCAAGTTATCCATTGAAGGACTGCTTATTCTTCTCATAGAAGTAATCGGTGCCAGAATGAACCAGACTGGGCACATACATCACCAAGTCCAACCTATGAGGAAAGGCTGAGAGAATTGGGATTGTTCAGTCTGGAGAAGAGAAGGCTTTGGGATGACCTAATTGTGACCTTCCAGTACCTGAAGGGAACCGACAAGAAAGATGGAGAGAGGCTATTTACGAGGGCCTGGAGTGACAGGACAAGGGGGAATGGCTTCAAACTGACAGAGAGTAGGTTTAGATGAGATATTAGGAAAAAATTCTTCCCTGTGAGGGTGGTGAGGCCCTGGCACAGGCTGCCCAGAGAAGCTGTGGCTGCCCCATCCCTGGAAGTGTCCAAGGTCAGGTTGGCCGGGGCTTGGAGCAACCTGGGATAGTGGAAGGTGTCCCTGACCACAGCAGGAGGGTTGGATGATCTTTAAGGTCCCTTCCAACCCAGGCCATTCTATGATTCTATGATCTCACTTCATTCTTTTCACTGAAAATGAGACAGCATATACTCAGAGCAATTTCTTAGCAGGAGTTAAGTAAGAAATCAACAGAATGTCTTTCTGACTCCTCCTAAATTACATAATGAAAGAAAAGGGATTTTGTTTCATTTCAGTTCTTATATCTGCTCACTTGGTTTCTTCACTCTCAAATTTACTCTGCTAGAGATCAACCTATAATCTCAGAACCGCCCATGTGCTCACTTTTCTTGTCCATGTTAAATTTTGTAAAGGCATTTTTGCTACGTGTTTCCCACTGGTTGCCCTTTATTAAAAGTTCTAGATGGAATGGCTCTTTACACTTTTTTTTTTTTAAATCCCTTCCACCTAGAAGAAAAAAAACTTATTCCATATTTCTTAGCATTAGTGTATTTACTATGGGGTTAAACAATAACAAAGCAAGGTCCCCATCTGATATGAGCAACAGAAAGTCAGTGCCGTGGGCTCCATTTACATCTGGATATGAGTCCTACAGTTAATACCATATACGTGGTCTAAATTTATAAATACCACTGAAACGCATTGCCCCTGTACCATGACTAATCCAACACCTATTGAGGGCAGAAGTTTTGGAGGTGGTAGCCACTCTTCTGCACAAGAACAAATCCAGAGTACAGTAGACAACAGGAAAATTATTCTAGGACTGTGCAGACATAGTATAGACTATTTTGCTCAAATGACTAGGGAGAGTTTATACTTGTAATTCCCATTAACAAGCACTACCCTGATAATTCTGCTGTCCCTTCTGAATACATTATATGTTCCCACCTACTTTCCCATGAGCCCCTGATTAGTTTGGTTTCAGACTGCTTACCAGAAAGAGTAACCAGGCTGTGGACTTACCTGGGGTCTATAAGAGAGGGGTAACATACTGCATAGACATCTGACTTGCGTTTGATTTTCCCGCATTACACACACAAACACACATGCACACTTATTTTTATATACTAAAAAAACACCAAAAACCCAACCCAGAGGAAAAGGTCCAGGTTTCTTTTAAAGGTAAGATGTAAAGGTCAGTAGAGACAGACAGTCCCTCTGGGATGCAACTTCTAGCAAGACCAGCTACTCTTTTCCTAGAGTATCTCAGATAAATAACTTAGTCCTTCTCCATGAACATCATCTTCCTTCTAGGTCCAAATATTTTCTTTTGTCCTTTACCAGCAACCAACCATTCCTTTCCTTTCTGTACTGGTTTCGGCTGGAATAAAGTTTTCTTCGTAGTAGCCCATATGGTGCTGTGTTTTGGATTTGTGCTGGAAACAGCGTTGATGATTCAGGGATGTTTTTGTTTTTGCTGAGCAATGCTTTCACAGCATCAAGGCGTTCTCTGCGTCTCTCGCTGCCCTGCCAGTGAGCAGGCTGGGGTTGCACGAGAAGCTGGGAGGGGACACAGCTGGGACAGTTGACTCCAACTGACCAAAGGGGTATCCCACACCATTAGCTGCCCATTGGGGTTAAACCACACCTTACCAATTGACACAGCAGTTTGTCTCTGCTAAGATGACTGTGGCAGGATAGGTAGATAAGATCCTGATAAAATCCAAAATCCAATCAAGCTATTGACTACTGGCCCAGGGTGTTGTCTTGGTGTTAAATTATGATAAAACCATCCTGGTCCACCAAACTTTGAATACACACCCTGCTTTTGAAGCAGGACTTGACAAACTAGCCTGCCAGCTTGTAAATTTGTGACTACCAGTCCATCACTTCATAACTATAAAAGCCCGGTCCAACTTCCATATGGCAGATTCTTCCACGTACTTCCTTGAAGTGTGGAGCTTCTCCCGTGAAGCAGGGACACCTCTTCACAGTCACTCCCCAGGGGTTGAAAGAGAGAGATCTCGTATGGTGAGTTACATCAATCTCTACTTAATAATTATTTCTTTTGCTAGCTTTGTGTGCTTGTTTAAAGGTAAACCGGCAGGAGAAATAAACACAACAAAGGAGATTAAAAGTCAGAATGACAATTTTAATGATGCTAATATAATAAATACAATTTTACAAGTGAACAATTGATTTTAACCCACAAACCCGGCACCCTGGGGCACGAACAGAATGGTGTTCGTCAGCACCCGCGCTGAACCCCATGTGGGCCCCTCTGAGTCGAAAAAGAGAGGAGAAAAAACATGCTGAAGCCAGCGATGGTTACAGTCCGGCTGGAAGTGGTGGTCACAGCCCAACTGGAAGTGGTGGCTGCAATATGGCTGGAAGTGATGGCTGCAGT
>VYXB01003418.1:38749-49216 GCA_013397135.1 Pachyramphus minor | reverse complement strand
TATTGTCTTCCTTTCTCCACAGTTTTCTCTCAATCGGAGCCTCTTAATTTCGGATTCACAATTTTCTTAGAGGGAGGAGTTTTGGGTTTTGCCTCATAACTCACCTTCCTTAGCAAACCACTTCTGTCTCATTAAACTGAGACACTTGGCCAGTAAATATGAAGTGTGGTCACAGGTTTTCTTCTGTAAACAGGTCAAAGGCCTCTGGTCTTTAATAACCTAACTTAGGCATAGGATCTCAACCTGGTCAGAAAATCAGGCTGATCCATATAAGCCCATATGATGGAATTGGCATAGTCTCACTGCAGGGATGGAGTACGGGCATAGGCAGGGGTATTGCCATTGGTGCACCCAAGCCGTGGTCCTCCCTAGCTTCCAGCAGCTCCTTCAGGAAGGTATCAAAGCTCCACTGTCCTGTTACAGATTCAGAGAGGAATCTGCCATCCAGTGCTGCCATTTCTAACAGGGGCTGAACAAGAAGATCAAGCACATGCTTTTACATCAGCCTAAGGAAGCAAAAAAAGAGTACATGCAGGAGTGGCGGGGGAGCAAGAGATGACTGTCCTGCCCTGTGGACAGAGGACTTCCTGCTTTCCAGCTATTTCACAGTATTTATAGAAGCTTGAAGGCCCATCTTTTTGGAGAAAGCACAAAGACAACTTGTACTCTGTCCATCCTGGGTACATGTTCCTCTCCATGTCCATGAGAAGCCATGATCACACTTGTTGGAATCAGGAATCATTGTGACCACATCATGGAATTCAGGATCTTCTGGTAACTGGAAGGACATAGCTCTGGCTATGTCCAGTGAAACACCCCAGGGCATTCATCTCACTAAGCTCAACACTGGATGCTGATCTCATTTACAATTAGTCACTCAAAAGACACATCCACTTCAAGCAAAGAGTCAAGGACACCTGGAAAATATGGTTCAGAACCCCCATTTTCCTAAGAATCAGGGACTCTCTATGCATTCCCAGTTTTCTTGCACTGGTATTTGCATAACACTCACATCCCCAGGCCCTGGATCAGAGGCCATGGCATACATATCACCAAGTGTCCCTGTTTGAATGTATGTTCATCAGGGCTCTAAACCAACTCTCCACCTCCAGTCCCTCTCTTCTGTTGATGTTAATTAAAAATATAATAAACAGACACTTCTGTGCAGTCCTGCAATTACACAGTTTATACCTGTCTCATCTACTGATTTCTTGGGATATGTTTTAGTTTATATATCTCTCTGGTAGTGAGGTGACACTTCTTCCCGCACAATTCCCTCACATGTATCTCCTTTCATAAACATCTTAGATACTCTTTGCCTTTCAGTTTCTTGCCTTCATCCCTTGAAATTCCCTTTATATGTCTTCTTTAAGGAGGTATGTTTCCTGAAGCCACTAGAAGCCTTTTCTTGCCAGATACTGTCTCAGAAAGAAGTGTTCTTCACCTCAACAAGGCCCAGTATAGTCTTTCTTGCATTTCAGTTCCCACTGTGGTGAGAGCTGAAGACCCAGTGTCTTGGCCCAGGTTCTAATTAGGGTATGTGGTATGCTGAGTATTTCTCAGTTTTTGCCTCTCACACTTCTGTCCCTCACCCGCACCCAGCACAGCTTGGAGTTATGCCTACAAGGGTTTGCTTTAGATCCTAAACCCAGAGGGAGAGCTTCCAGAGGGCAACACTGGCAATGTTAGTCCGTGCTCAGAACTAATGCAAGCACATCTGCTCCACTGAGGTGCCTCAGCACCAGCACCTTTCTGTCAAAAAAATAACATATGTTATGAGGTTTGAAGTAATTTAATATGAGGCAGTTATCAGCTTCTAAAAGATTACTAAATCAAACTCAATGTAGTTTTGAAAGTGAATGGAAATAGTAGATCCAAGTTGTATCCAGCAAGTTGTGTAGAACAGTAGAACTCAACTTTGCTCTGCCTGATACTCTAGATGTCTTTGCTTGGCAATTTAGCCTGTAAACTAACCACTGTCATTTGGCACATTCAGAGTCGTTTTAGGCACAGAACAGAGAACAGCAAGGGCTTCTGTGAAAGCAAGGGTACAAACATAGAAGGCAATGCAAATGTTATTATATTCCTCTTTGGTCAACTGTATTTCTGAGTCCTTACTAGATGGACAAACAAGATGTTATTTATTTTCTGCACACATATGAATTGTGAAGTTCTACAAGCACCAAATGTGGAGTTAAGTCTGGATTTCACATACAAAGCACAAGGGAGAGTGATATGGTTTCCTACAGCTTCCCTTGTGCATTTCTGCTGGAATCAAGCCCTTCTGGTCAGGTGACTATTGAGGGAAGCAAGAAGAGAGAGTTTATCTTTGTCAAGAAGGAAGTTCTGCCACCAATTTGCAGAAAGGGTCAGGGATCTGTGGCCGAGCTGCACGGCTAGCAGCAGTGGCCCACACAGGAGGCAAAAACCTACATAGGCTCCCAAAACAGCCAGTTACCACAGGAGTTTCATTCCCAAAGAAGGAGGCAACCCCAATGACTTCTTGGCAGCTGGCATGTGTCACCTCCAACGCAGATATCAAAAACTCTGCATCCTGACCCCCAAACACCTTGCCTTTTAAGACAGACCAAAGAGGTAAGTAATGGCACTGATATAAAAATTGCCACGGTTATGGGCAAGGGATAATCCAGACTGGTGGGTCCATGAAACCCAAGTTGCAGTACCCATTTGTAGCCCTGCAGGAACGAGACACAGACACAGTGTGCAGCTTAAGGCTCAGTGCTGATCTACCTTTATTACAAGATAGTGGGTTTATATAGGGCAGGAAAAGGAAGACCCCAGAATAGGACACCTGTATTGGTGATTGGTTAGGGCAACAGGATTGACACGGAGAGAGGCAGGAGGTCCAGAACAGGGACGACTGGGGACTGGACGACTGCCCTGGGTGCAGCCACCCACACAGGGAGCTGTCTCTCTCCAGAGAGGGGTGCTCACGAGGTCAGGCACAGACCTCAGCTTTCCATTTTCTGAAGTCCATTTCAGTCCTCAGCCTATCTCCAACAAAAAATTATAAAAATTATCTTTTTTTAGAGACAGTTATATGTATGTTAATCAGAATACAGCCATAGTCTACATGCATATGACAAGTCATGAAAAATCTATGCATTGTGACTGAGTCTCAAGAGATCATGTTTCAGCCCTGCAAAATCTATGGATCATCACTGAATCTCAAAAAAACATGTTTTGTAACTGTGTACACACACCATTGGAGAATGGGTGAAGGCAATGAAGACAATGGCTATGATGCAAGCCTCTACAGGAATTAGGTCTAGAACAAAAGTGTATTAAGAATTATGTCGAGCAGCAATGAAGAGAGAATTAATGCACAACAATTAATTAGGAGATAACAAACATAGGCAGATAAGACAGAGGGAAAACTCATGAAGCAATTAGCATTGAAACCAAGTGCCTTTATAAGAGCTGTTACAAAAATAAAAAAAAGTACACAGTACAGTTATATTGACATACTACATTAAAACGTTGGAGAGTCATCTGCAAATCTATAATAATTTAAAAAAACCCAAGTGTTTGAATTTATTGCCCTGGTTCTCAAAAATGGGTTTCTTTGAACACTACAAGGAAGAGCTATTAAAATACTCTTTTTGGAGGGTCCTGTCCTTACTAAATTATTATGATGAGATCAGCAAGGGTTTATCACGCTTTTGAAATTTGATAATGATATTCCAGTCCCACAGTTAGGAAAAATAAATTGCATATTAGATTATGCCCAAAGGATTATTCCTTCTAATGGTAGCTGTAAATGGTATGTTTGTTTGAAACCCAGAATAAGAGAGGGCAAAGTGCACTGTATGATTCAAACATACACTTCTTGCTACAAAAAACCCCATCAGCATTATTACATCTAAAGCAAGCACAGGCAACTTGTGAAAAACACAAACAGAACTCACCCACCATCCTTACAGTTGGAATGCCCTGCCCCAAGACATCTGAAAAAATCCCCATGGAGATCCAAACCAGTCAGGTGACTCCCACATCTACATGTCCGAGACAAAACTCATGGCCCTGAATTGAGTTTTGAGAGAGATTGCATTTCATAGCTTGGGTTCAAGGTTTAGCTGCAGGGGCTTCCCACTGCTGCCAGAAGTTGAGATCAAAACCACGTACCATATCTGCCATGAAAACTTGAGGGGAGAGGATGTGGGAGCAGCTTGGGGGATCATATATGATGGCAGTAAAACAGCTGTGACAACATACTCTTGTGCACAGGAGCATGAGACCAATGGTTCTGTGCTACAGACAGCACTGGATCGTGGGAGTGCCAGGTGCTGCACCCCAGCACCAGCCACCACTGCCACCGCCACTGCCACCTCCACTCTTACCACCACCACCCATTCTGAAGTTGCACCAAATGCTGCAAGCACTGCCAAAGCCCCAGCCAGGCCCAGCAATGTCCCTAACAAGCAGAATTAAAATAAGCCTGTGGCTGAACTGACTGCTCCAGGAGCACAGGAGCGCACTCTAACAGAGGCTGTTCAAATCTGCTGTTTCCAAGGCCTGCTGCACAACTTTAATGAGGCTGAGGTAGTTGTTTTTTTCCTTTTGTTTTTCCTATTCTTTTTCCCTTTTCTGGTCGGCTGTCAGGAGTCAGACCAAGATTGCTGAACTCAAGGCTGCCCCTCTGGCCAGCCTGCTCCGGAGTTTTCCACAGGCTGCTGTGGGGTCAATAATTTGTGCTCTGCCTGTGAGCACATGTGCCTCTGCTGCTGTGTGCATCCAGCATGTGAACATTGTGGGAAAAGTAGGCAGTCCTGAACCCTTTTATGCCCATACTTGCTCAAGTTTTGTAACAGGTTTAAAGCATTACTTTTTCTTTTACCACTCATATCCCTGTCTAGTGAACTTTTTAGCCACCAGTACTGCTCTCTCTTGATGTATACTTTTCAGCTAAACCAGTTCCTTTTTCATTGTTGACCTTGCCATCTGCATGGTTCATGGTTACCTGGTCCCTTGTGATGCTGACTACTCAACTACAACTTCACACAACTGTGTTTTCCAGTCTATCCTGTGTTATGCTGGTAAAGTCTCATTGCCAACCATAATGTCCTAACCCAGCACACTCTTTACATTTACAAGGGGAAAGACTCAAGAATATTTTTTTTCAAACTTCCTGTTTCAATTCTGTAAAACTGAAAAAAAAAAAAAAAGAAGAAGAAGCAAAAGTTGCAAGAAAGAGGAGTTGAAGGGAGGCCCAAGGAGCCCATACAGAAGGGCTGGGCTGCAATACCAAATGCAGTTACAACATCTTATAACTGCCTTAAGAAGGAGATAGTTTTTTATCATAAAAAAAGAATGATATCTGAATGTCACTATCAAACATGCCACAACTAATGCATCCCCAGTACACCTTCAGAGAGATCTGTCTGTCTACTTTTGATGATGGAGAGTAGTCAAGCAGGTCTCTGAGCTGGTCTGTCTCATGCCTGGTGGAGCAGCAGGAGGACACTCACAGGGCTCTGTGCCAGCTGGAAGTGCTTCAACCTAATAATTCCGTACAGCAGTTTCCTACAACACACTGTAGGGTGTTGTAAGGCTTCATTAGCTAAGGCTTGTAAAGGACTGTGAGTGCTTAAATAAAAGGGACTAGTTTAATGTTAAATATTAGGAGGACCTTTTTCACCAGGCGAAATCTACAGTTCCAGCTCAGAGAAGTCAGCTCTCATCCTGCCCTCAGCTCTGTTAGGGAGAGGCATCTGCCATTGGTAATAGTATCAATATCATTGCCTATGAACATGATTGCCTGGGGTGGCCTGAAAGAAACAGTGACACATAAGTTTCTTTCACAACTAAAGGAACATTTCATTGATTTCTTAAGAGAAATCCTAATTCCTTCATTGGCAGAACTATAAAAGCTGGAACTATATGCGGGCCAATCCTGTTTTTTACCAGGATATTTGATTCCATTACATTTAAAACCTTTATAAAGAGTCATTAAAAAAAAATTACAAAAAAGGTTATATTTTAGCTAAGTGAAAAGTACTGCCATTGCTATTAACAGAACACCTCACAGCAAACAGCAGATAGCTTTTACGGTTATATTAAATAAATAAATGGCAGTTTACATTAAAACTGTAAATCAACTGCTAGCCATGCAAACCTTCCTGCACTACATCTAGTGCCTAAAAGACCGTGGAGGAAAAAAAAAGTCCAGGCCAAATTGGACAGGAGGGAAGATAAAGGAATAGAAGTTTAATGAGCCTCCAGGCTCCAGGAATGCAAACCCACACACGCCGAACACAGGTGTTACAATCTTTTATAATGATTTCCATCCAATCCCCATTCGTCCACTTCCCTGTTCTGCCCCCTGGCACACCCCCTTGGGAGTTGAGTCTGGGAGAGTTTAGGACCCTCTCTTCCTCATCTTCATCTTCCTCGAAGCACGTGGAGTTCCTGGAGGCTTTCCAAAGCTCTGGACTTGAAGGTCCTTCTGTTTATGTTTGTTTCTTCTGGTGGAGATTTTAGGATTTTCTCTACAATTCTACCTTGAAAATGAGACTAAACAGACTAATGGAATTTTAGAGAGATTGATATGAAATGGAGTAACAGGGTTGGGTATGTGTAAACTACTGTGTTAAGGGAAAGGGATAAAATATAGCTACTCTAAAATGTGCATTCACTATACAACTGCTTCTAAAATCTACAAAAATTTAAAAAAATTAAAAACTCTAAGGCAATATATCCATAGACAAAAAGGAGCCTTCTGTCAAGAAAATTAGTTCTGAAGAGTAGAAGAGACCTCCCCACAGACTGTGACCCTAGCAAATAATTGTTCTGGATTGTAGCCTCAAAAAACCCCAAACAAACAAACAAACAAACAAGTAAAACAACAACAACAACAAACCACCAGATTATTAACAGAAGGTATATCTGCCAAATTAAGAGAATCGTTCTGGCACCAAAGAAGAAAGAGTCATTGTGCTATCATTTAAACGTGTTAAAGATTACTGCTAAAAATTACAAAGGCCAGTTTTCTCCTTCATTTTATCAACTTCTGTGCATCCTTTTCCCAATAGTAACCACAGTATACTATCTTTTGCTTTTCATAACCTAAAGGCCCATAAACTTAGAAAGCCTTGTAGAGAGTTGGAGTCAAGACCTTCCTCAGGAAGGAAGGATGATTTTCTCAGGAAGGAGTTCTGAGGGAGCTGGTGACAAAGTTGCTAAGCCACTATCCATCATTTTTGAAAAATGGTGGCAGTCTGGTGAAGTTCCAGATTACTGAAAAAAATGGAAATAAACCCTATGTATTTAAAAAGGAGTAGCAAAAGCCCCTGGGAACTACAGACCAGTCAGGCTCACCTTGTGCCAGGCAAGAACATGGAGCAGATTTTCCTGGAAACTATGCTAAGGCATAAGGAAAACAAAGCAGTCATTACTAACAGCCAAAATGGTTTTTCAAAATGGAAATTATGCCTGCAAATCTGGTGACCCTTCTTTGATGGGGCTACACTATTAGGTAACAGGGACAGAGCAACTGACATCCTCTACCTGGGCTTATGCAAAGTGTTTGACACTGTCCCACATGACATTCTTGTCTCTAAATTGGAGAGACATGGATGTGATGGATGGACAAAGACCTGGGCAGCTGAAGAAAGTCTGCATGGCCATGCAAAGAATTATGGTCAGTGGCTCATTGTCCATATGGAGACTACTGACAAGTGATGTCCCTCAGAGGTCACTACTGGGGCCGATCCTGTTCAACATCTTTGTGGGTGACAGGGACAGTGGGATCGTGGGCACTCTCAGTAGATTCACTGATAACACCAAGCTGTGTGGTGCAGTTGACACACTGGAGGGAAGAGATGTCACCCAGAGGAACCCTGACAGGCTTGAGAGGGGGGCCAATGGAAACATCATAAAGTTCAGCAAAGCAAAGTACAAGGTGCTACACCTGGGTCAGGGCAATCCCAGACACCACTACAGGTTGGAGGGAGAACTGATTGAAAGAAGCCCTGCAGAGAAGGNTTATGCAAAGTGTTTGACACTGTCCCACATGACATTCTTGTCTCTAAATTGGAGAGACATGGATGTGATGGATGGACAAAGACCTGGGCAGCTGAAGAAAGTCTGCATGGCCATGCAAAGAATTATGGTCAGTGGCTCATTGTCCATATGGAGACTACTGACAAGTGATGTCCCTCAGAGGTCACTACTGGGGCCGATCCTGTTCAACATCTTTGTGGGTGACAGGGACAGTGGGATCGTGGGCACTCTCAGTAGATTCANGTTGGAGCGAGTCCAGAGGAAGGCAATGAGGTTGACAAGAGTACAGGAGAATCTCCCCTGTGAAGACGGGATGGGAAAGTTTGTGTTTTTCAGCCTAGAGAAGAGGAGTTGCATGGAGACCTCATAGCAACCTTCCAGTATCTGAACAAAGACTACAGAGAAGCCAGAGAGGGACGCTTTGTTAAGAACACTAGTGATAGGACAAGGGGTAATGGGTAAAAGCTGAAAGAAAGGAATTTTAGGTTAGATATTGTGAAGAAATTCTTTACTGTGAGGGTGATGAGGCACTGGAACAGGTGGCCTACAGCAGTTGTGGATGGCCCATCCCTGGCAGTGTTCAAGGCCAGCTTGGACAAGGCCTTGAGCAACCTAATCTAGTGGAAGGTGACCATGGCAGGGGGGTTGGGACCAGGTGATATTTAAGGTGCCTTCCAACCCTTAACATTTTATGACTAATGTCTGCATGTATGGTTGGACAACAATGTTGGGTCAGGGAGTTGAAGGAAGATAGAATCATCACATTGCTAAAGTTGGCAGAAACCTCAAAAATAATCAGTTCCAATCATTCATCTAGAATCATTCTGTTGGCCAGTAAACTATGTCCCCAAGTGCCACAACCACATACATTTTAATTGCCTTCAGGTATAGTTACTCCACCACGTCCCTGGGCAGACTGTTCCAATGTCTGAACACCCCTCCAGTGAAGTTTTTCCTAATATCCAGTCTAAATCTCCCATGATGCAACTTGAGCCTGTTTCCTCAATGGCATGGGGCACACAGGATTGGCCCATGCTGAGGGGACAAGCAAGGCACAGCAAAGCACTATTTTGCAGGGCAAAGGTGTGGCCAGGTTCCTTTTCCCATGGTCCTCTCCCCATGGCCCTCTCCCCTTTGCTGCCATTCCTCAGTTTTCCCAATTAATTGGCTTCCTGACTTCTGCCATTAACTGCAAGGTCTCTTCCTTTTAAGACCCAGCAACCTCTTAAAAGGTCCAGAAATGCTGACTCCCAATGAAGTTTACTGTAACTGGCATTTCTGCTGCCTCTGATTCTCTTAATGACTTGATGATCAAAAAGAAAAGAAACACCAGTTTGTTAATATTTCTGATATACACAGCCACCACACAGGATTTACCCTTCAGCACTCAGGATGGCTTCCCTAAAGCATACTCTGGGATGGGTAAAGTCCCGACAAATTGTAAGGTTGGCTTAGGAGCCCAGGTTTTGGAAACATTCATTCTGCAGCTCAAAACACTGCCCACATTGTCTCCCTGTGTCAGTTGGGCTGTCTCCTTCTTCCTTACAGACACTCAAACTTTTCATTTCACCCCAAATTCTTTTATCATGGTTTTATGCAACATAAGCATGTTAAACAGAGTAGTCATCACTTAATTATTCAATATCTAAATGGGAGAGTTTGGTCAAATATCTCAAGTTTTCTTAATTATAACCAACTTCATAAAAACATCTGCTGGAAAACACCAGCATGCTTGCAGGAAGCACACCACAAATGACAGGAGAGTAACCTGGGGTAACAAAATAAGCATGGTCACTCATCTGAACTTGTTAATCTGAATATTTTATTCTTGAGTAATTTAGACAAGCACTTTTAACATTCAACCAGAAGACTGTGTATCATTGGAGTATTTAACTTTTTTACTACAACAGCCCAGAGGGTGAGACAGTATTTTTATCTTACATTTCGTTTCTCAACGAATTCTGTCATCAACATTATACCAATAGCTTCTTGCATAAAGAACAGCTAGCAAGACCTTAGCCTGACAGAAAAATGTATAGTTAATTTCATATCTATAAATTTTAGTTTGGCCTTCTTTTCACTCATGGAAGTCTCTCTTAGTTACAAGCAGTGCTAATTTTATGGCAGACTGACCTATCAGGACTTTTTTCCATATCATATGTATCAGTCTCCAGGCACTTCCTTCAGACAAAACAGGCTTTTTAAAATGGATGAGGAACCTCGCTCTTTAGGCTCTGTTAGATACTGCAGACCTCTACCAAGTTTCTATGAAGTTGTCATGGGTTTTACCAGGGATCAATTTTTTTTTCCTGAACTCCCCCCTTCACACCATTATTGTTAGTTGAGAGAGGTTTCATACAGACAAAACAGAGGCTTCACATAAGGGATATAATACTAAGATCTATGACTGGCAAGATAAAAACTAAGAAATAACATATACTACAA
>VYXB01003418.1:549-29874 GCA_013397135.1 Pachyramphus minor | reverse complement strand
TAATAAATTTTAGCCAAATGGACTAAGGTAGACACTTGAAAGGGTAGAATAGGCCTGAAGCCAAAGCTCTTTCCAGGCTTCAGTGGATAGAACACGAAAACAATGGAAAGTACACAAGTTCACCAAAGGTCAGCGATGACGAGGAGTAAAAATGAGACCCTCTGATGAAGTAAGACCAGATGGACCACCAAATTATTCCCCAAAATGAAGACCATGCCTCCAAACCCTCCCCTGACTCCACCTGCTATGACTATTGCAATCTAATATGAATATGTATGTGAATATGTTGTAATCATAATCAAAATTGTATAAATAACTACCTTTGCCTGACCAGGGTAGAGCTCCTTTGTCTGGCTTGAGCCAGGGAGTTGTCCGACATAGCTTAATAAATACCTGCTGCTTAAAGGCCTAAAACTCTGTCTCTAAGCAGTTTTATTTGCCTTTTTTGGGGCATCAGGAGCTGTGTCCCACATTCAACAGGTCAGACTGGGAGCAGGAAGGTCCCCTTTAGCCTGACCTGGAGGTTGTGACTAATGCAGCCATCATGGCATACCAGGTTAGTCTTGACTAAAACCACTTTTTACTCGCAGATTACAAAGAGTACCTCTAACTCCCAAGACACCCTTAAAAACAAGGTGAATGCCACAGACCTGCTTCACAAAGGCCTAACACATGCTAGTAGTTTTATCCACCAACACTGTTATCAATGTTCAGCTGCTTATAACCCCAAGGTAAAGAAATAGCTCATTTCAGGCTCCTGGAGTAACATCCCATTCCCTAGAAATGTTTCATACTGTACAGATTATTTGCTGAATGAAACCACTGTGCTGACCTGCAGCACACATAGGAGCATTTCCACTCACCGTCTTCTGCACATAACACGCAGCAAAAGTGCAGAGTTTAAATTTTATTAAGAAGCTTACTTCAGAAGTGTGATCATTTAATAGGATCATAAAATTGCTTAAAATACACAGTAAGCTTCAGCATAAGAAAGCTTAGATTTTTTTAATAGAGATGTATTTTTGTATGACTCTTCTTTCATTACAAGTGTTAAAGATGAATTATAAATCTATCTCTACACTGTATAAAAAGGAATTTTAACCTTTTTTTTTAAAATCAGATTTATCAAAGATAATAACATATGCTGGAAGTAACAGGGCACAGAATTACTTACATATCTAGCTGCCAAGACCTGAAAATAGGGCAATAACCCCTGGTAATTCCTAGGTACTTAAGGTTACCATGGAATATCACTAGAAATAACTTAGCCAATGATTTAAGAATGCCTCAGACTGTAATTATGTGCAGATAAAGGGGTAGATTATTCTTTGTGTAGCCTGGAGTTCATAAAACATTGAGGGTCTTAGAATATCTAAGAATATCTTAGAATATCTAAGATACTTTTAAGTCCATTCTATGTAATTCAGGTGGAAAGGTAGCAGCATGACAATATCTGATTTAAATTCTAGGTAGTTGTTACATCTTAAATAGGATTTTTCCATTGAATAACAGAATAGGCAAGCAGTATGTGAAGCAAGAGTCAAGATCTTGAAGAAGTGAGTTTGGAAAGCTAAGAGGAAGAAGCATACCTTGAACTATTTGCTCCTCTTCAGTAACTGAAGAAGGCTGAAACTTTTGCCAAACCATGAGGAAACTTCTTTGTGCTCATCCTTCCTACAGGTTTTCTTCTCATACCTGAAGTCCTTTCCTCCTGAGGCATAAAATCACTGAAGATCCCTCTTTGCAAAACCGAGGCTTGTCTCATTATTAAGACAGTGATTCGTGACCCTGGCAGTTTGTTTCTTTGCTGACATTGCCTTTGTGCAAAGGTGAATCCATATGAAGACCCTATGGCCACAGCTAAGAGAACATTTGGCTGCTGTGTGCCTGCAGAGCATTGCTGGTTTGAAGCTAGCAAGGCCCCCCAGCCCTATTCCTCTACCCAGCCAAACCAAGCTGTGGCATGTTGGTGCACTTCTAATAAATAGTATGTCTGTGAGAGAGCAACAGCTTTTGCTGGGTAACGCATGGCAACCTACCCTGTTCCCTTGCCTCTGTGGGGTGGGGGTCACTGTGGGCAGTACACCCACGTTCCAGGCAGCTGGGTGCCCTTACTGCCCTAACCCCAGCACCCCTTCTCTTACCATTTATTCAAGCACATGTTGAGAAAAATTTGCATTTCCTAAAACCAAAAATCCTGCACTAGCATGTAAAAAGATGCTGTCTTTCATGCTAAAATCCCCCCTTTTGCTACTTGAGCATGCTTTGGGGCTTCAGCAGGGTCCTGTTTAGGTCAAGGACCCCTCCGAGCAACCGACACCCTGGCACTGAAGCAAACTGACCACAGATGCACCCTGCAAAGACTGCAGAGGGAAGATGAGACATATGCAGGCATTCCACAGTCTGAAAGTCCCCTACTAATGCCGGTCCCTTCCTTCCTCTCTCCTGATAATCACAGCAAAGGAACCATAAGGAGAGAAGCCTACTTTAAAACAATTATGATTTGAAACTAAGTAAAAACATCAAGGAACATAGTGTTCACAAATCAGCTGAACAAGCTTTAATTATTAGAAAAAAATTATTACTTGTCAGTGTGATCAAGGTTTGGAATGACGCTATAATTATAGCATTAGTTTTCATTCCCAAAGACTAATTAATTGGGACCTGACATTTAGAATGATATTTAGGTTTATTAAGAAGTACAAAAACAATGGTATACCAAATTTGCCTTTTTTCAAGTCACAGAAGTTCCACTATGATCCAGGGTTTCTCTGGAAAATAAATAGGTTAATCCGGATTTACTATAAGAAAAGAATTCATTATAATAAAAATAATGTTCTGAGAAATACGTGTAAATTATATTTTGCCAGGAAGGTAAAATTGACAATCAAATAAAAATACTCTGAATAGTCATTATGGTAGCACAGATGTTCTCCTGCCCACATTTCACTTCTACTCTTTCTATTCAAGCTGCTGTAAAATATTAATTGAATAAGAGGCTCTAACAGCAGACTATAGACCTTTCTGTCCAACTCAGGCTCACAGATCTTTTTTTTCTAGTTATATTTACAAACCTGTTGTTGCTGTACTATATTTCATGGATATTGAATATAATGAACTCTGTTTTAATATAAATATATTTTGCAGAAATACAAGCTCCACAGCTGTTATGATGCCTTTTTTTTTTTAAGCCCTCTGCTCCGGATACCATTAGCATTTCGTGGAACTTGACTAAGGAGTTCAAAAAGAGGGCAAATGTGAAGTTCTCACAAGATCAACTAATTCAACAGCTTGGAAAGAGTAAGTGCCCTGAGAAATCACATTAAGAACTGTTAAAAGTGCTGAGTCAACAGCAAAATTTGCATACATGGTGTGTTAACTGGTTTCATGGAAAATTTATGCTTATCCCTACAAAACCTTGCTTTTTTCTTCTGAAAGTTATTAGGTGGTTTTGTTTAAAACAAGTCTTCGCAGACCAAACCTCTGAAGCCCTTTGGAAGGCCCCTGAGAGTTTGGTGCTATTACTTGCTTAGGAGTCATATGATTAATTGATTTTGTCAGTTTGCTGTGTTAACTGAAAAAAAAAAAGGCATAACAAACAAACAAAATCACAAAACAAACAAGCAGGTCCAAAAGCATCAGGTACTATATTTTTCAAAATCTCACTTACAGCTATTTAATTTAATTGACTTTTTACTTTCCTTCTAAGACATCGAAGTCCCAGCATCTGCCCTTGAGCAAGAAGCCCTAAGACACCAGCAGACAACTTAACTGAGAAAAACTCAGGCTAAGTCCAAAAAAGCTCCTTTGGATCCTCCTTGCCTGGAAAGGAGAGCAACTGAGGAATCTGCCAGAAAAGAAAGAATGAGTTTGGGCAAAAAGACACAACTTTTTTGGAATTTTCCAAAAATAGTTGAGCAACATGTTATGCCAGAGCATCATGGTACAGCCCAAGCCTGCTTATCCTATGCATCAAAAAAATAATTTCCCCCCAACTCTGTTGTTTTTGGTTTTCTGCTTTTAATAAAAAGATTGAAAAGGAGCTTCCAAAACACTAAAGGCTGTGCTAGATTTCTAATGTGAAGGACTTCTAGGGATAGTTGGAGAATGTTTTCCTACTGTGTCTGAGAAGCGTGTGTGACACAAATTGCTAATGTGAGGAGAGCAGATTTTTACACTTCCTCCTGTGACTGATGTCTTGAGATTTCCAATGCATGGCCCAGGAGCTCATTGCTAGCAGCTACTTGTGAGTGCAGAGGCCTTTGCATACAGTGCTTCCTCACTGCTTCTTGCCCATGAACTGCTGTGCTTTTTTTTAGTAATTGGGTAAATGAGCCTCATTTTAAGGGTTCTGCACAGCTGTGAGGCTGTCACATGATGGATCAAAGGTCTCCGATCCCTGAGGCAGACCACTGTTCTATTTCTCTTCTTACGTTTCATTACCAAACTACCTCTGGATACCACACTTCTCAAAACATTTTCTACCAAAAATAACTGCAGCCCAGGTTTTCTAGAGTATATAGGTATGTGCTTTTCTACCACACACTTCAGCCTGTGCATCAGTCAGGAGAGTTACCAGGCAAGGACATGTTTGACAGTTACCTTGGTCCCTCTTTCCTCCTTATTTTACAACCTGGACCTGACATGATAAGATGCCCCAAAGAGCCCAGAGGAAGGCAAAGTGCAGAGCAGAATGTCTCCACAGCACACCATGGCTGCCAGCAGTCGCTGACATGAGCCAGATCTCACACCCAGGCTCTCGTATGTACCTACCTGCCATGGGTTTGACTTCCTCCTCTTTATTTTAAACCCACTGACTGGTATTTCCACTGGGTGTCTCAGACTGTGAGATCCCTGTGAACAGTCATTCCTTGGTTGTCTTCTCTGTACCATTCATTCTTTTTTCTAAACTTCCCCCATCTTCCTCTGGTCCCAGAGCTTCCTCCCATACCGAACACAATTTGCCTGGACCAGAGAAAAGCACTCAAAAGGTTTGGTTCAGTTAAACAGAAATTCTCACATTCTTTTATTTCTGCTTTGTTTACACAAATTTCCAAGATATTCATTAACCTCAACTAAACAGAAGAATGTTGAAAAATACAAGGCCAGAAGTGCCATGCTTACATCTTCAATGGAATCAGCAGGATTTCCAAACCAAAGCCTGCTGAATCCCTATACACAGACGCACACACAAGGACCACATTGGTCCCCTTTGGGTCAGATGTCCAAAAGGCCTGCTGCCACTAAGATACCAGAAACCAGCAACCATGTTCTTTTTGCCCCATGGCAAAGATCTACTCTGCAAAACTTCACATTGACTATTGCAAACCGAGTTCCTACACTCAACCGCACTGTTATCTAGACCTTATTTTAGTGCCCACCAACTTGCCCTGAAATGCTTGGTCGCACTTACACCTGTGTGAAAGAAAACCCTGGGACATTGAAAAACCTGTCTCAAAGAAATTGTCCATCAAAGGTGAATTATAGTGTTATCACCATGGCAGTAAACAGTGACTGAACAGTGGTAAAAGAAACATCTCACTGGAACCACAGGGGAGAAAGAAAGGAATGTTTCATCAGAAAGAAGCCACATGAGAATTCACACAGTTGTAGCATAGTTAGGACAAATTCCTGGTTTTATGAGAACTACCATAGGCTTTTTAATGCTAAATGTGTATTTGAAACTGAGATCTGCATCTAGCTTCTTAGTTTCCTTTCTTCTATTTGAAAGTAGAAAAGTCGTGAATATTATGACCTCAATTTCATTTTATGGAAATAAGTACCGTCAGAAACTCAGGATACCTTTATCACAGGAGCAACACCACGGGTATAGTGTGTGTTTGCATGTATATATTAAGGGAGAAAAACCCACTAAAAAAAATTAAGATGCTTACAAATATCAAATAGCAAGAGGAAAACACTGTGTTTACTGAACAGGAATTAAGTTCTAAGCAAAAAGTAACAGGATATTTTAAAACTGTAACTGCCATTTTGAACTGAACAAATCAAGGTGATACTCAAACTGCAGTTAAGCTAGACTGAGTGTTTAAACACAGATGAGAGTATGTCTTACATTAATTGTTGAAGCTGTTGAAGCTCCTTCAGGCATCGTAAAATTTCTAGCTAGGAATCCCCCGCTGGTTTACTTCCCCTTTTTTGTATGTTTGCCAGATCATTGCTGTACTCAGTACCACACTTCCTCCTCTCAAAGGCAAATCTTCCCTGAAAATAAGCAGCAGAAACGCTCTGAACTCACAAGGCTGGTGTCAATGCCATGGGGAGAAACCTCCAGTTCTGCTCCTGTCTGCAGTGCTGACAGTGCTGCAGGGGTATTTCCAGAGGCTAGGACTGGAGGTGGTGGTGCTCCTAGGTGATTGCACTGTTGGGACCACCTCCAGCAAATGTGCTGCTTGCCAGGCTCATTTCACCAGTTTGCAGAGCAGCCTCTCCAACACCAAGTCAGAAGGAGCTGCCATGTTGAGGAGGAAAGGGCACTTTTGTTAAATCAATTTCCAGGAGAAAGCAAGCCTCAGTTTCTGTATTCCAGCAGACCCTAGATTATATTGAAATTGTATGTTGATATCACGACTGACAGGAAAGTGGAGAAGTGTTTGGAACAGCCCAGGTGGAGCCTCACCATGTCCACAGCTGGGTGGGATGCCCTTGCTGATACAATATCTGAAGCAGTGTCTTGCTGCCCTGACTTACACCCTCTATTCAGCTGAGCAGGGTCCCCTGAGCAGGTCAGACAGGTGACAAAACACTCAAGGCAGCATCAGGTTCCAGTGGATCAAACTCATTGCAACTACCTTAGAATCATATTTTGACACAGGAACATGGAATATATTTTGAAAGGAATTATCCTATGTTTCACCTCTGTTGCTTAATAAGAATCCAGCTGAGGCTATGATCAATATGACAAAGGAAAAAAGACTGCGGTGCAGGTCAGATACCCATCATTAACTTTGGGAGCGATAAATAATATGGTTAACAGTGCTGCTGAGAGAGTTCAGTGTGCTGAATGTAGATGAGATTTGCAAGCAAACTTCCCGAAGATTTCACAGGGGGATGCATCTTTCCTGCACACACAGGGGATGGAAACCCACGCCACAGTTTCAGACTGGATCCAGTTAAGCACATCACTAGGACTAATATTCTTTAGTTCAAATCCTAGTCTTCCTCTGTCCTGATGATTCTTACCGTGCAATCTCCAGACACTCTCCTCTCCATGACAGTTCTATAACACACTCACACACATAGACCCACTGTGGAATCTCTTTAAATGTTTCCCATTTCTTTCATGCATAGCAGGGCAGATATTTACAGAGACAGTATTTTAATGAAGCTACCAGACCAAGGTAATGTAAATCCCAGAGCAATCAGGAGTAAGGGGAGGTGAATATTACAGTCTACTGATTTATGATTACATTGGTTGATCTTGATAAAATTTTCTAGAAATATATGTTACTTTACACAAATCTCAACCTGTCTTTAGGTCAAAATGTTCTTTACATGACAGCAGGTTTAAACGAGCATTACTTACTACTGTTTTGTTCCCAGTGTATCACTCAGTGTAAATTCCAAAAACTCACTAATAATGAGTTGGGCCAAAGTAATAACTTCCTGAAAACACCAAGAAAATAAAGTGTTTTACAGTTTTATCCCATCTTCCACTGGAAGGAGTGCACTTTATGCACTCATGAATTTACCTGCGTTGTCTGTGAGGCCTGGGGAGGAAAAAAATGTTGGAAATATTCACCTCAAACACAGTACTGCAACTTACTTGTAAAAATATAATATAAACATATTTTAAACCAGATTTTCTTCCACAGGTATTTTCCATTACTGTTTCCTCATCACTAATGTAGTTGCAAAATATGCTCCAGGTTGATAAGTTTTAGTAGTGAAGAGCCTTAATAAAGCTGATGCTAGCAGAGCCTTGAGCCACCTTGATCCTTCTTCAAAGACAGGGCCTACTATATCTAGAGAAATATTCCTACTTCCATAATATGTTTTAATTATTCACCACAAAGCCATTAAAACAGTTTATGAGGTAATGCATATGTATAACATGACATGAAAGAGTAATCCCTCATCAGTTTAAATATAAGTAACCTCTCTTTCCAAAGAGAAACCATCGTTCAGATGCCTTTGGATCTGTGAACATCACAAACATCTTAATATTCAAATGATAAGCACTAGGTTTCAACAAAAAAAAAAAACAAACACAACAAAACCAAAAAGAAAACAAAACCAAACCTTAGCTAAAAATCGGTTTGCCTTCCAGTAGATGCTTGAGGGAGATTTAAATCATTCATACGACATAGCACTTCACAAAGGAATTCAAGAAACTCAATTTCCTACAGACCTTCCTATTTCTGAGCTTTTTTGTGAGTAAATGACAGGTGAAGCGTTTGCATCATCAATGAGGTCTTTCAGCACATAATACCTCAAACACTGCACAAGGTCTCTCTTGGGATTGATGAAACAAACTCAGTAGTTCTGATGTCCAGACTTCAGAGCAAGAATCAGAAAATGTGGCTGCATTACACTTCTCATACATGCATATTCTTTTTTAAACTAGCTTCTATTATGCAGGGTAATATATTTTGCTAGCTCTCTCAGCTGCATTCATATGAAATATCACAGACTCCATAGGAATCAAGAAAAGCAAAGGCACAACTACATGCTAGACATTTTAAATCTTGGAGGCAGAGCCTGAAAGAACAAAGGAACACTGTATGAAACACAAAGTATATTATGGCTGTTCTTTTCCTCTGTAGTAGCTACATCTACAGCTACAAAATCGGAAGGTTTGGCTTGTGAGGTCTCTAGTCCAGAAGTGTAATTTAACCCAGTAATTAACGAATTTCACAGATGAGATGTGCAGAAAAGAATATGGAGAGAACATTACTCGTGCTTGCTGCTGCTTAGAATAACTAACCAATAACCCTGCTAAAAGGTTTCCCTTCCTGTGGAATCCCACCCCTCAGAAAACAATGCCTGATTGGACCACTGCCTGTCGGGGCAGCCCTGCCATCTGCCACAGGCTGCAGGAGACTCCTACTGACTGAAAGCACAAGAGTCACAGAGATCTTTAAATGCCCTATTTCTTACTGGGAGGAAACTACAGTTGTACTCTTACTTCTCTGCAGCCTCCAGCTCTCCACAGGTTGGAGTCCAGGATCCTCCTCCAGCTTCTAGCATGCTGCACATGCTCCTCTCCTGCAATCTGCTTTTTGAAGACAGCTTGCTGTGTTCTGTATTAGTTTGCCAATCGAAAGTTCACTGTCACAATCTTAGAAAACATACTTTTTCGGGTTTCCATCCTATCAAATGTGTTAGTCTTTTGGAAGCCCTGCGCCAACTCATGTGTCTTGTGCAATACCCAGGAAATTTCTAATATTTAAGCCTTAAGGGTGTGACAAAAATTCTTCTGGTGACTTCACCTCTACTGCAGCTAGCCCACAGTTCTGCAACAGCTGCATGGTTTACTCTGTTGGTAATTTTTCTTCCCACTTGCCAGGTAACTGAATAGTGTCATACCCATCATGGGGCACAGAATGTGCACTGTACAAGCAGAGTTAACAGGGAATAAAGCACTTCAACTTGCAAAAAGTTCAAACAACGCTCATCCCATATATCCAAAATGTTGTCCAGCAGAGGGAGACACCCCAGAGAGCACATCCCTGCTCTGGCCCACAGCAGTTCACTCAGTCAAGTGCAACCCAGGCCACGCACCTGCAGGGTGGCATCAATAATTCCCTTTGCAGGCACCAGGAAGATCCTACTCTCATGTTATTCCTTTCCACTGAATGAAGGTTTCAGTTGAGTTTGTCTTGTCACAGCTGAACTCACCTTCTGTGCTTGATTTACTGCGTTTTTCTACCCAAACTATGGCATAAAAATGTCACACAGAGATGTAAAATTGATAAAGTAAAAAGGCCCTCCAGACCTAACAGTAATCTAATTAGGGTGTGTGGGTATCATCTCTACTTCATTGTTTGGTGTTTGCACTGCTGTTTATGCAAACTGCAGGGTTTGGGTATTTTTTAAAAGAAACATAGAACAAAAGACTATTTGTAAAAATGCCATTTTACAGAAGGAAAGGCTGACATCAATAACTGAAGCAACAACTGGCATCCATCCTCGACAGGAACATTACTGAAAAACTACTTTTTAGATAAAGACTCATACTTGGGGAAAAAATTGCTGATGCTTGAGCTATCACCCTTCATTACAACAGCCTGACCATCCCATTAACTGGCCAGATGATGCAGTCATTAAAATAAATTAACCACACTTTTTCAGGGCTAGCAATTCAGGAATCCATATTATCCTATTATTTTATAGTGAACAACAGTCTGTAAATAATGGAGACATGTCATTATAAACCAAATAAAAGACAAAAAAAGGACAAATTTTAAGGTTTCTATTGTTTTTTCCCTTCTGGCGAAAGTCATTATCTGTCACAGATTCCAAAGGTTCCCCTACAAGCCCTCCAAAATTATTTGCATGAGACGAGTCTCTTGAACATCATAAACAGATTTTAATGTTTTTCCTTCATGGAGTAAATTAAAATGTGAGGGAACAGAGATGTTCCTGCACAAGAACTTCCTACCATCCTTACAGTTTGATTATGGTTTGGCTGTTGTAAAAAGGAGGTGAGGCAGGCTGAATGCTTACAAAACAGTCTACATAATTTAAGTCATACCGGATACATGTAACATGTAGTGGAATATGTAAACCTAGACAGAATTTGTACTAAAAACTAAGCATAACATGTACTCTCTGCACGGAGCTTCTTCAGGCTGGTCCATCTGAAAGCATGCAGGTTCCCCTCTTCTCTACCTTGCAAAAAAGGACATCTGGGTCTTTCTCTGCAGATCCAATATTGTGATTGTGTTAGAGAAAAGATCAAGGGTAAGGGAATATTCTGTTCTTCCAAGGAATATATTTGCCTACCCATGACATTCTGCTGGTATCGTCTAGAACCAAACTTGGCTCAAATCAAAAATATCAGCCCCAAAGACCCTATCACCTAAGCCAAAGGACTAAAGTGATTATTACCAGTTAGGATTTCATATACTTCATAGCATATTTCTGCTGCTGTTTCTTAGTTAGATTTACTAGTAGCACTTCAGGTTCTATCTTTTTTGTTTTGTTTTTCTCAATCAGGCTTATCAGTTGCAATTCACAGTGTGAATAAGGAGAATGAAGTTAGAGCTTCCTGTACAAAAGAAGATTTAAATTCTTTGTTACTACCTCTTCAGAACTTGACTCTTATCTCCTAATCCTGAAAAAGTCTTTTCTTTCTTTTTAATGAGACAAAGCACAGACCCAGGAGAATTATGCTATTTGGCTAGATCTGAGATATGTGTGCTCTTTGGCTAATCGAAAATTCTGTGGGTAAAGTACTTGAGGCAACATGTGCCTGACTAGGAAATGACAGGCAGGCATATAAATATGCATAAGTGGATGTTCAGACTTAATTTCTCATATCCTGTGGCTGAGCATTACCAGCCATGGGGTGTGAAGAGGAAGGGGAGGAGAGGGAATAAAAAAGATCCATGGATCTTTTTGCTGCCCTCCTATTCAGCAGCCCTTCTGCCCTGAAGGGTAGACATCCTGTTTGCATTCTAGGAAAAAACACAACCCAAAGCAAAGAATAATGTATATATTTGAGAGCAATAACCCACACTGAAATGGTCTTGCAATAAATGGCAATTATCTCTACACTATTATAAATGAAAAAAAAAGCCTTCAGAATGAGGCATGTAATATCATCAAAGGTTTGATGAAAAAAGTCTTCTGGAGAGTATCAGGAATGCACATCATATCCTTGAATTCTGGGAAAATACTTAAGTCTGATTTAGTCAAAGGAACCTTGTTTACAGAGCAAAGCTAATTTTTATGTCTTTAAGCACAAGCAAGTTGGACAAGCATGTCTCTGCCAATTTACTTTCTGTAAAGCCAATGATATCCCGCAGGCTATACAAGATTTTGTGCAGCAATTGCTGATCAAGCCCTTAGATGTGTAGAGCATACCATTTTGAGAGTGTTTGCTAAAAGATCTTAGTGGCTGCCAGGAAGTGGATTTCAGAACCAAAGACAAGAACATTCCTCATTAAAACACTGGATTTGTCACGCTTATTTTAGATTCAGCTGAGAGAGCAATGAAATCACTTTCTATATAATAAAAGAAATTTTTGAGCTGCCTCACAAGGCATTAAATTGCAAAAGAGATCAAGGCTAAGCCATTTCACCTGAGAGTTTCCACTTATTGCAAAAGAAGAAGCCGGAATATTAGTTTTGCAGAAATTGGACTTTAGAGACATAAAGTCAAGTGAAAGTGTTTGAAGAGGAAATTGGAGAGAGATGGGGCTTTTTGAATGCTTAACTCCTTGGAGTTACAGTCCTTGGATACACCAAGAGAGGTATGCAGTGTGTACTTTCTCTATTTTGTTCCAGAAAAAGTACAGTTTTCATTAACTGAGAGCGTAATACCAGCAATCCCAATTCATAATCTCAGTCTGCATGTGTACGAGACACGATCTTGTAAAGTCTCTCCTTTACACGTTGTAATTACTCAGTGTTTCAAAAATTTCTGAAGAAGCTGACTAGAGTTTCCAACTCTGCACAAAAGAAAAGCTCAATACCTATAGAAATTTATCAAAAAGCGTGATGATTACATGACAAAGAAAGACCAGCAACAAACTTACAGGACTCCAGAGACTGTTGTTTCTGACTTCGTCCTAGTTCTAAAAATGGGCACTGGGCTGTGTAAAGACTGAAGAGAAAATGAAGAAGAGTTTACTGGTAACTGATAGCTTAAAACTCCTTGTGGATGAGAAGGCACCATAAAGCTTCAGTGAGGTGGAGGAAATGTCTAATTAAACATAAAATATACACAAATAGATACATTCTGTTCCAGTAGGGCATGCACACAATACTAAGGAAATATAAACCTATCTTTGAAATCAGTTCTCTGCTGATTTAGCAAAGTATCTCCTCTTTTACGGCACTTAGGAACTGAGAAAAAGGGTGGAACAGAGAATAAACATCACCTTTCGATTGTCTTTCACTGGAGCACACTGGATCATTCCTACAATACACAGTTCTTAAAAAAATAATTCTAAAAAATAAGGATTAGCAAGATTTAAAAAAATTAGATCCAAATAAACTGCTTGTCATTCATGTTTCTCTATCAGCTTATTCTCTTCTCCTCTCCTCAAGGCTCATGACATGTCATGAAGATCCATCATGGCCCATCCATTCTCTTCTTTCTCTGAATTGTTTTGGTGGGGTTTTTTTCAAGGAATAATGTAGAACATTTATGAAGTGAGGCCTCACTGTTGACTTTCATTTGCACTCTAAGCCTTCCATGTTCCTCTCTGAAATCCCTGGCAATTCATTTTCTCTCTGCTTTTCTATCTATAAATTAATGTGCTGAATTTCTAGAAATTTCATTTGCATTTTGCATTTCAGGGCTTAGAGAATGAAGTGGGGATTATTTTGAAGGGTTTTTTCCCTATTTGTGTTTGAACACAGAACACCTTGTACATGGATTATTTGTTGTTTTTTCAGTAAATCTTTCCATGCTTTTTAGCTGAGTATTTTTTTACCTATCTGAGGGGTTGGACTGCTCTATTCTTGAACTGCAGCATACTATCATATTCCTTTCAAGAGTTTCTGTGAACATCTCAGGCTTAAATTAGATGTTAGTTCAGGCAAGGGTACTGATCCTTTGCTGTGGTTACAGCTGGTAAGTAGTTATACAGGATTCTTTCTTCTTTCTGTATCAGGAAATAAGTATTTCTGCTTTCAGTATCTCCTAATCATGTAAACTGCAACTTGAAGAGATCTGCTCTGGACATCTGCCCATTGTACTTTTGAATACTACCAAACAGTAGTTCGTGCACTTACTTGTAAAAACCTGGATTCTACATCCATTCCATCTGTGCAACAATAATAATCATGAAGTGGGCAATATTTTATATCAGACTAAATACATTTATGGAGCTATTCACAGAACTCATCATATTAAATGGCATGTGTTCCCCAAATAAACCAAAGCAACACTTCAAAGTATTTTAGCTGACTGCTTCTTGCATGCAGGAGTTTCAGTCCATGTCAATTTTATGTATGTTAGCTATTCAAAACTTAAACTGGTAACATCTGTAAGCTCTGATATACAAATGTGGTAATATTGAGACCTATGTGGTGTCAGAAATCAGTCTGTTATAATTCCACCTCTTGTGCAAGAACAACACCTTCCCAAGAGTAATCATCCACTGTCTCAGGGAAAATATAACAGCAACTTCACCCAAAGAAAAAAGCTCTAAGTCAACTCTTTGCTGCATGCTTGTTCTTGTTCTGAAACTCTCCCCATGTCGTGAAAGAGCCAAGGTTAAATGAAAAGCTTCATGTGGCTATGATGCAGATTTCTGATGATTAATAACATTTGGTCATATATTGGAGTGCCTTGTGTTTTACTGATATTCAAATTGTGCTGCAGAGAGTCTGACTTGAACGGACTACAGAAGAGGTATCTATACTCCTGAGTGCCTCAACCACCATTATCTGAAGCATAAAATCCTGCACTGATCATGAAAGTAAGAAGGATTTTAATCTAAATTATTGTTCACAATGATAACACATGATAACAGTATAATGATACAAAGAATATGGATTCATTATCATAGCTTTACATTAAAAGCCTCTGATTGGTAATACTTGCTCCATATTAAGTTGTCCCTGCTACCCATTAAGAAAACAGGCATTACACCACAGACCCCAGCTCACCATGATGCCAATGAGCAAGGAACATTATGCAGACAGTTCACCCTCTGAAAAAGTAGTTAACCACTCTACTCACTAAGTCCTAAGAGAGGAAGTCTGGTCAGTCCCTCCATGAAACAGTCAGTGTCTGATAAAGGCAAAAAAGCACAAAGAAGGTTAGAGCAGATTTTCCTTCCCACTAATGATAATGTCTTTTCATCTCCTGCCAGTCCAAAACCTTCTACTAAAAGACAGTCAAGGGTCCCAGACCTGCTGTCCTGCATCATTACCCTTACCAACTCCTGCACCTCCAAAGACACCTGGGAAATCAGTCCTATGAGACTGGGGAGCAGCATGAAGTTTGCTGTAGGGTTTTATTCAACATCAAACACAATACACTAAAGCTCTGTATTTGCAAACAGTCATCACTGCAGATATAAACAAGACATAATCTCACATTTTTATACTATCTCCATGTTCAGTCTCAGCGCACACACACAGAGCTGTGGGGTATGGAAATCTCCAGAGAAGTCAGGTGGCAGACTAACTCAGAGATCAAATTTACACCTAAGAATGATTGGAGAGAGAGGATTGTTGTAGTTTCACTGGGAATATCAAAAAGGTCTGAAACAGCTAAAAATGTGAGATCAGAGTCATCAGGGAGCAATAATTTAAGCCTCAGGAACTGGAGAAGGAAGACAGAAGTGGTATACTGGGAGCAGTACATCAAAGATATGACTTGTGAATAAGTCTGATCCAGAACTAATTGAGTAAAGGGAAAAGCAGTCAGACACAAAGACTGAAGGAAGTCTTTCTTCCTTTGCTATCTTCTGTTTGATCTGGACTGTGCTTGCACTAGTTAACCTTGATTAACATGGGGATATTGTGAGCAGGGCATTAGTAGAGATGGTGATGTTAACCTACAGAATGATTATATCAGAGGTACTCTTTATTAAATAAAGTTGTATCCTCTGAAACTGACAAGGTATTGCCATTACTTGCCTGTTCTCTTTCCCTGTTCCAATTATGCTTAGGCAGGAATAGCAAGAGGACAGCCCAGGAGCTTTGAACCTGAGATGCTTTGCTTCATCCTGTAGGCACAAAGTCAGAAGTCACTCATTGGGGGCACTCAGAGAAAGAGGTTCCACGAGACACTGAGTTGAAAAGGGACCAAGGAGACTTTCAAATGCTTCACAACATAAAATTTTCTCCAAGATTTAAACTGCTGAGGAGCAGGTCTTTCTAACAACAAAGTTGTTTCATTCAGATCTTTTCGGTTTTGACACACAGATAAATCATGTCAAGAGATGAGTATCAGTCAGTATCAGGGCCTCTTTTTTACTCTGTCTGTAGCACCTGAGGAAGAAGGGGGAAGGGGTGAACTGAGACCACTCTTTTAGTTCCTAAAATCTTTTTTCTTCAGTATCCTGTTCATACCTTTCCCTAATACTCTTTAGTTGTGGTATAGAAGCCATTTGTCTCAACTGTTCCAAGAAAAGCCAACTTTAGAAGCAAACTACTAAAAAAATATAGCAGTAAAGCAATTTTCACAGAATTGTAGAATAATTTAGGTGGGGAAAGACCTTTAAGGTCATCAAGTCCAACTGCTTTAGGCTGGACTAAATGAGGTTTATAACCAGACCTGATAATTCACAGATACATTCATTCTATACATTCACAATAGTGAAAGGTGAGGTTTGCACTGCAGGAAATGCTCTAAGAAACGACCCCTACAAACAACGGAAGCCCATGAGAGAGAGACCACCCCAACAGGTTAGCTGCCAGACCAGAACAGATTGGGAATTGTAGGTTCCTCCATGCACGCTCATTGCAAAGTATGCCAGTGAGACTCCTTATGTGCCCAAAGTCAGGAACATGCTTGCACACCTGGCTAAACAGAGCTGCTGGTGAGAACTGCAGCTCAAAAAAAATTGTAAGTTACTTCAGGGCCAAGTGTTACCCAGGCAGATTCATTGTAAATGCTGTGGAAAAAGGTGAACATTACTGCACTGACTGCTCCAAAGTGAGGAAGACAAAAGAAGATAGTCTATACCATAGGCACACTAGATTAGGAAACACTTTTTTCCATCTTACCATGTCCTCTGTTTGACATTTTAATCTGTAAAAGTCCAATGAGTTGACTGACAAGCTTCTCACATACCAGTTCCTCACAGCAGGAAGACAGAAATAGGGATGTCGGTGTGGCTGCATCTCAGCCCCATCAGACAACTCAGCAGTGATGATGGGACCAAACAAAGTCTTTCTACTCATTAGATTCCAGTGATCTACAATGTGCTAAGAGCCTGACTACAACTGGTGTATGTAGATGGCTTCTGTGATTCCCAGGTGATCTCTCACCAAAATATATCCCAGGCCTGGGTCTGGTTAGCTTTCAAGGACAAATGAAACCAACAGAATCATGGGCTCCAAAGATAATTATTTCTTAAAGAATATGCATCCTTTGGGTAGAAACAAAGGTCAGCAAAAAACCATCAGTGTGGAGTCAGAGATATGAAGTCAGAGCAAACTGAAAGATATAGGGTTATCTACCCTGTTTTGTTTGGGAACAGCAGAAATGGAAGACTTCTATCGCTTTCTTTCTTAAACAAAAGAGTACTTTGTAAGTAAAGTAAGTCTGTAAGACCTTAAAAAGAAATAATTTTCTTTATTTGCAAGTAAGAGGTACTATCACATTCTCATTTAACCTAATTCTTATCCACTCTGCTCTCTCCTGTTCTGGCCAACTCTGCTCTGGCCCATCAGGCCCATGTGACTGCAGAATTAAGGTAATAAATCTTATTGTGACAGCAAGATAAATCTCTGTTTTTATTAAAGCCCTTTTTCAATGAAAGCTGATACCATTTTATTATTTGATTCTGCAAGAAGAGCACAATACAGAATTAACTAAGGGACCTGGGCACTGAGGGGTGTCACTGGTTGGCACTTGTTTGACCTAGGGCAGAAGGACAAGGTCTCTGTTCACCTCCCTTTTAACCACATTGCTGGCACTATAAGGTATGAAATGTGTGAAGAGGATTCAATAAATCAGTAGAAGGACTTGTAGCTCTTTATTTTTTTTTTAATTGAAGGATGAAATATAGGAAAAGGACTGCAAGAAGCAGGGAGGGGGAACTAGGGAAAGGCAACAAATGTTGTAAAAGATCTACTTGCATGTTCCCTGTGCATCAGAAATGTTCAGATGTATGTTGGCAGACCTACAATCAGAGTCCATAGCAAGGCTACTCTCACACATCTGGAAGCTATTTGGCAGGGTGTAGAGTTCAAATATTTCCTGCTTCAGCTGATTTCAGACATGCATCTCAGTTATGCGCTGAGCTGGGGACAGCTCACCCAACAGACTCATTGAAGTTGTTCACTGCAGCTCCAGCTCACTTGCTCTGACTGCTGTCAGGAGCAGGCATGGGGCTTGGCTTTCTCTTCCTTTGGTTAAGGGGTGCCAATAACACTCAGCAGTGAGAATGATAACAGACGAACAAGGAGAAGAGCAAGGGAAAGAAAATGGCACCACAATTCAGCAAAGCCTTGCGTTGTATCAAGAAACAGAATGTACCTGGACAAAATCCAGGGTGTGAGTTAACTGGAGTGCAGAGCAAGCCATTCAGGAAGTAAGAAGGTCTACATTGCACAGGAACACTAAAGGGTCACATTATAACACATGTGCCTTTTTTTAAGAAATCCTTCTGTTTAAAAAAATAAATAAATACAAACAGAAAGAAAGGTTCGATTTCTCTACCTTAAAAGAAAGGCCATCTTAAGCCAGCAGGGAAGGAGAGGCACATTGCTGTGTTGAAGCGGCTGACATTCCACTGGCCCAGTATGGGAGCTCACAGCAGTCACTAGAGGTTAACTCTGCTTTGGTAAGAAATGTTTCAGTAGAGATGCACTTTTCCGACCGTGTCATATTCCAGCTGGGACAATCCAGTGCCTGTGAGCTACCTGAAGAGCCTAGTGAGAAGAGAGCAGTGTAGTGCATCATTTATCTCATCATGATGAGCTCCCCGAATGCAGTATACCTTGCAGCAACAAGCCTGCCTGACAGCTTGCTGGGACCAGCTAATCACCATGCTAACCAAAGCCCTGCTGATAGTGCAGACCCCCCCAGATAGAGAGGAGGTGCAGCAGAGGGAGGCTTTCCCCACCTCACAGCACAGGTTTCAGTTGTGCCACCATGGGAACCAAGGCAGGGACTTCCTGCCGAGAAAAGATGCCTTGTGTTACAAGGAATCAGGGGCCAAGCTTCACCTCTGTGAATTGACCTTGGGCCACCCACACAGCTTTTACCTCATTTTCTTGCAAGTCTCAACCATGTACAGGAATTTAAAGGAATACACTGCTCCTTTCAATGCTTGACACACTTCAGGCTTGCATATGAAAGATGTACAGTATATTGCCTACCTCCAATTTTGCTTTCTTTTTTTCTGTCCAGAGCCACCCTGGAACTATAACTGAGAAAGAAAGGAGGAATGGCATGAACTAGCATCTAAATGTAGTGTGTCAAGACATTATCACTGCCTAACACTGTCAGTGGCAGTAACATTTTGCAACACAGCAACACCTCCACCGCTAGCTTGCACAGCCTCACTATTTTTGTTTGCTCTTTGTGCTCTCTAATGCATATATCCAGTTGAGGTGGCGTTGCACTTCTACTTTCTTCATTCTCCTTCAGAAGCAATATTTATCCACTCATTTTGTTGGCAAGGGCACGACACAGAGCATGCAGCAGAGGAGAGAGAAAGCCACCCAGTCCAGGTGTCCAACCATGTAATCTCACTTTGGAAACATCCGGCCGCAGGGTCTGTCAAGTGGGCTTATCCTCAGACGGTGCTGCTCATCAACCTGTCGGTCCAGCCATTGAGTCCTGCACTGACATTTTCCTGGATCAGTGTTTCCAAATGTTTTCTTAGCCTGACATTACTGCCTCTCTCCCCTAGCGTTTTCCTTCCCAGTCTCCCCCGTGCCACTTCACCACATACCCTGACAGCTTCTCCAAAACAAGCATCCACTCACTCCCCATCCTTCAACTACCTATGCCATGACCCCATTCACCCACAGCCCTCTCATCCTGGTGCTAACGTGGAGGACCCACACTGTATCTTCAGCTGACATAATGACAAGGATGAAAAGAGCCTAAGAAAAACCCTAAGATGTTTTATATCAACGAAATGACCAGCAAGTCAGGACTTTTAAATTACTGGTTCTATACATCAAAAATACAGCCAAAGTGGAGGATCATATTCCTGGTATAAAAAAACCTGAATCCTGGAGCAAAGGTAAAATACATCTGATTACGAGGACAGGCTGAGACAGTTAGCATTGTTCAGCGTGGAGAAGAGAGGGCTTAGAGGAGACCCTTATAGCACCTTGTAGTGCCTGAAGTGAGTCTAGAAGAAATCTGGAAAGGGACCTTTTACAAGGACATGTAGTGATAGGACGAGGGAAAGTGGCTTCAAATTGAAAGAGGGCAGATTTAGATTAGATATTAGGAAGAAAATCTTCACCGTAAGGATGTTGAGGCACTGGTATAGATTGCCCAGAGAAGTTGTGGAAGTGTTATGGCCGGGTTGGATGTGGCCCTGAGCAACCTGGTCTAGTGGCAGATGTCCCTGTTTATGGCAGAGGGTTTGGAATTAGATGATTTTCAAAGTCCCTTCCAACCCACACAATTCTGTGAATCTATGATTATGGTGACTGGAAAATTCAAGCAGAGTGTGACCCAGGTAGTTAGTCTTTTCCCTACAGATAGCTTTAGTAGAAAATACATCTGAACTATAAATGTCAAATTCACTTCCTTTTTCAACCTGCTCTGCCTAGCACCAACATGACATGGTGCTGTGAAGCTGGACAGTCTGCAGAGGAGGAGGAACTCAAGCACAACGTGCAAATGCCCTGCCTCTGCACAATAGCTTACTTTCACTATCCCAGCCTAAAGGAATAAAGGAAAATGGTTTTGAAATAGGAGAGCACCCACTGGAATCACCTGTGTTTGGCTTGTATGTAAATACTCTGAAATGCAGAACAAGATGCAAACTTACTGATTTTTTGTCTAAAAGAAGCAAAAGCATCTGCAAAACACGGGACAAGCAGCAGTCCTCCAGCCTTGCAGATGTGGAGACCCATATCAGAGAAAACAAATACCTAAATCCAAGCTGGTGCTCTGGGGCAAGGATGCAGCATGTGTGACTCAGAAACGTGTGATCTGTCCCAAAGCCAGGAAAGGACAAAAGTGCTTTGGGCACTAAATCAGCTATTTTCCTCTGCTGAAAAACCATAACTGCATCAGGTTTATGTGCCCAAGCTCTCAGTCACAACACAAACAACAGAGTTATCCCAGCTTGGTAAGGTAGTGCTAGCAGTTGTGGGATATAAGAGTCTGAGAACATTAAGCAACAAGGTCTGTGGACAGAGAGGAATTTATTTTATTAGACCCACTAACACAGTTTGACCAAAAAAAAACCAGACTCTCTTTCAGTATGCAAGCTTTTTCTTGGGTTTGAAATGTAAGTGTGTTACCCCAGAGGAAAGCCATTACCATGGGGAGCACAAAGACTCTGAGAAAATAATGGGATACTGAAATTCAGTGGATTATGCAAGTATATTTGAAATATTAGGATCTCCATTGACTAGCACAGTGTTTGACCAGGGGAAGAGGGCAGCCATCTGCCTGCCACAGGCTCTCCAAAAGCCAGTGGAAAGCAACCACACTGCAAGGGGCAGACCAGACCCTCCCACAGCTGACTAGGCTCTGACTGGGAACCTATACACCTGGGACATTAATAGCTGAGGAGCAAGCACTGTCCAGGTTCCCAGGCTCTGAGGGATTTCCAAACAACATATCAATAGCAGCACACAGCTTTGCTCACAACCGTGGCGGAAGTCATCTTTATCATCAAAGCGTCTGCCTTGGTGAAGCTGCAAAGGCCAGTGCCTCACTTGTGTTAACGCTGAGCTGGGAGCCTGTAAGCAGTTATAGTGTACAGCAATGGGGCCCTTTGGAGGTTTTAGAATTCTGCAAAAACAACTTTTCAAGAGATAATGTTATTTTTTCCAGCTGTTCGCAGAACTTGCTACATCTCTATAGAGAAACTTCTTTTAAAGAAAGCCCTTACAGTCAGCCTCAAGTACACTGAGAGAAATAAATGCTCTTTTTCCACTGAGAAAGAAGAAAAGCTAATGCTCCCTTGGAGAGATGACAAACCCCAGTGCATTAGTATTAGTATTATTCTGTTTGTGTCGCCCTGCTTCATTCTGTATTCTCTTTCCTGCAGTCTATAAAAAGTGAAAAGTTATGACCTGCTCTCACAAATCAGAAGGCAAACCAGAGTATGGAAAGAGAGCTTGTGCCTGAATTTGAACACCTGTTTGCTGAAAAAGAGACCTGCACATGAAAGTTGAAAAAGTCTTGGTAGAAATGTCCAAGTATGTAACCTTTGGATTAAGGGATGAAACGAATTAGAGAAGGAATACATAATTTATAAAACAGAACTTCAATATCACTGTAAATAACAGCAACCACTCTTGCTGGAGGCAGGCCCTTGGATTTTGTTTCTGCACTTTTTTGTTTCAGAGACCACAGAATGGTTCCAACAGGTGGTTATGAATGAAGCTACAACAAAACAGACAGTTTTGGAGATGACCAAAATTCAACTATTCCTAATTCAAGTCAAATAGTGTTAGCCAAAAAAAGGTAGATGATAATTTTTAAACAAACTGTTTAAGTATTTTTACAGTGTACAAAGTAGAATATTTTATTTGAGATGAAAGTAACACATTTGGTTAATGTACAATTTTTAGTTTTATTACATTTCCCTGAAAAGAAAATGAACATCCAAACTTCGGTAGGTTTTTTTCCTTCCTTGGTAGCTGAAACACTGATCAGTCCAAGCTTTCATTAGTCCAAGCCTTTTCAAAGGCCAGGTCTTTCATATATATTCCTTTCCCATTATTCCTACTGCCTGCACTAGTACATTCCAGTGGATATGATTTCTAACCAAGATATAGATTTCTCACGACATGAACCTCAATAAATATATAAGACAGCAGTAAGGGATCATATGAAATTTGTTTTACTAATCAGCTTTATGACACTGTGTGGAAAAGGGAAGAGAATTCAAGAAAGGGAGCACTGATGAAGTTTTACTTATGTATTTTCATATGGGAATTATGACTTGATAACTTGATGTTTTCTGTGTAAGCCAATATGAGCTGTGAACACATTTATCTTTATCATTATCTGATATCTGCACCCTCCTTGACATTTTAGCAGAAGACAGTATTCCAGAGGTACTGCAGGCCACATAGGTTGCCTCTGAGAGGCCACTGCATACTTTTGTTTTCCCACTTGCTGGGTTTGCCAAACAAAGGCTCAGGTGTTTAGGAGCTGCAGAGAAGGGAAAATATGAAATTAGTGAGAAAGAAAAAAAGTGTATTTCAGGAATCAGGAGCTAGAGAGAATTGCCCTGTCTCATTAGCAGTCAACACCTTTTCCTGACCACATCATCCCTACTTGCAAAGGAGAGACAACAGGACTGTAACAAGCATGAAGGGGGTTATAATATTTCTCTCAAATATTAATTACTGACATGAACCTGTCTGATGGCCTGGTAGCTCTTTCTCACCACATCTACAAAGCCACACCCTGAACCACTTCCCTTGGGCAGCCAAGTAGAAAGACTATTCCATTAAAACATCAAACATTTTTATCCTGTATCAGAATGAAAGCTGGACCAACATTTTTGAAAGAAAAAGTCACAATACTGCAGAGTGAACCTTTGTTTAAAACAATTGCCAGAAAAGCAACAGGCTGAAGTTTAAGTCTTGTTTCTGTTTGATTCAGAAAAGGATCTGAAATCCACATTTCCCGCACCTCAAGTGAACCCAGTGAGACATAAGCATACCGAGCTCTAGGTTTTACAGAGAAACCCAGAGCTCCCAACTTCTTGGCTCATCTCCCTTTCCTATCTCTTTTATTCTTCCTATGTTAGCATTTTATTATGTTCCAAGTTCTGTCTGTGTGATAGCACTATTCTTAGCTTTTTCTTTCCCCTGTAGGAACTGTGCAGTTCATGTTCTCACAAAACAGACTTACAGAAATTTAATTGCCAAATCAAGCTACAGCTTGAACCAAGTTTTCATTTGACAGCTACCTTTGTTTATCCAGGCTACATACTATGAAGTTTAATAACACATTTGCCAACAGACACACAAAAATTAGAGTTGACGGGGAGCAGTGACAGTCAGAGCTCATGACAAAGCCACTTTAGAAGTGATGAGATTCTAAACATTCATCCCATGTCAGAATGTAGCCACAATTAGCTGCAGAAGAAACTCCTCCCCAGAATACAAGCTTCTTATATTTTCTTTCATTTCACACAACCATCCATGAGAATAAGCCAGGACACCTATTGCTGTACCGATAGCAATGTTGTACCACCTGACACTAAAGATAAGCAAGAGAAATCTTAAGGCAGGTTGTCCTCTCTTTCAGTTCGCTCCATGCAAAACACTTTGAAGTGTTATAGACCCATAGAAGTAAGTAGCTGAAAAGATTTTGAAAACTGTGAACTTCTTACCACTGTCCTGAGGCAGAATCAGCTGCTCCAGCGTCTTTGCTGGGGTATGTTTCTCCCAGTCTCTCTTGAAAACTGACATCCTATTCCTGCAGTTCGCTCTCACTACCGTCGGAAAACATTTCCCATTTTCAAACTAGAAACTTCTTCACTGCTGTTTGCACATTGCTGTTCCCTTCTTCTACAGCAGTTCGGCAGCACCAAAATATTTCTTTCTTGCCTCCTCAGACTCCCATTCTTTAGGCTTGGTCTTGCACCATCAGACATTATTTGCTGCATCCCCGAGAACTCATACTGCTCTTTTGTGGACTTCCTCCACTTGGCACCCAACTTCTCTGCTGTTCACATGGCTGTTGAGCTGGTTCGTCAGAGTTTTGTGCATATTCCTTTTACTTCTCATCTTATCCATAATGCTGCTTTTCCGCCCTCTCTCTGCTAATGGAGGATAAATTGCCTCATGTTCACTTTGCAACTAACTATACCCCCCAGATCCCTTTCTTCCAAATTACTGCCCATTTACCCCCTCCCTACCTGTGCCATTCATCTCATCACTTCTGAGAAAGCAGGGTTTTGGACTTGTCTTTATTGAGTTACACCACCCTGTATTAGCTCAAATGTTTAATTCATTGAGATTCTTTAGAATTGAAAACCTTTCTGAGATGTGATCACAGCACTCTAACAATGGTGTTATTTGAAAATTTAATAAACTGTCTCTAGTTCATTAAAATGTTGAGTAGTGATGGACAAAAACCAATCTCAGCCAAAATTCTCACAAACATCTTTACTTTTGATACACTGTTTACCCAACCTTGCTATTGAGTAGGACACATTTCTTGCTAATAAGTTCACCTACACCTCCCCACTGATTATAAAAACACAGTCTAGTCTGTCATATCTACTTATGGTGAGGTAGAAATAAAGATATTACTAATGAGGGATGAGGTTTTCTCAAACATAAGCCACCATGCATAATAAAAGATAGCTGCAAAGACGTGTGCCCAAACTAAATAAAAAAAACGCCCATTAAAATGGATTGGTAGCCACTGCTTAGACTTTCTTTGAGGGGTTTAGCGTATTTCATCTTTAATACTTCTATGGAATCAAGCACTAAGGTACTCATACGCTTCTTTCTTACAGCTCAGGATGGAGCCAAAAACCAAGTAAGGGAAAGTAAAACATCAAGAAAAGAAGATATCCCCTAACCACCATAACCAAGTCTAGAGCTTAGTCATTAGGGAAGATAGAGCTACTGTTGTTTGATTATTTGCACTGTATGTGGCATTTCTTGGCTTGGACTTTTGCATTGCACCAAGTGTTTAAGACCTGGCTCTCTCCTAACTGTTCCTCCCTAATTTAGCATTACAACTGCTTCTTCACATAGGTTATTCTCTGAAGCACTAAACACATTTAAAAGTGCTAAAAGATCAGTGTAAATTTCTAGTGTAATCTTCAGATACTTCTCCATTGGTTGTCTTATCTCTAGCTTTTCCTCATAATATTCTTTTTGTCTGTGTAAAATTTGACCATAATTATTAATTTGAGAGTGTCTTGAAGATCAGTGCTTCCGCAGATGGTAATTGAAACTCTTTGTAAACATCTCCTTGGAGTAAAAATAATATAAAACCTAAAGCTACAAACCATGTGAAGTTTCTGTGATTAATTTCTCTTCTGTAATAGCAGATTCTCTGATGTTCCTTGGCCAAGCATTTTTGTGAGTAACGAGTCAGAGTGCTGGCCAGAATGGCTTCTGGATGCTGCACAGATGCTCCAAGCAGCTGCTCCCCTGGCAGCAGGCAATCCAGATAAGCTGTTCAGGCAAACTTAGTCCCTGCCTATGGCGTGACTGCAGGTAAATTTCCCTACTCCAAGGGCAGATTTACCCATCCTTACTGTTGACACTGCATTGTTCACCCATTTAGTGCTTCCTGGTAGCACCACTGGTGTTTGCCCCAAAGGCTTTACAGTCTACTTAGAAGAACAGCATGAAAGAGCATGAACAAACAGAGGGAGGACAAATGGAGAACAAAGGTGTCCAGGACAATGAGAATAAGATAGAATAATAATGCACATCTGCTGTTTCTCCATGTAATGCTTTCAAACTGTCTTTAAAATCAGCTGATCTTCCAACAAAATCAGGTTTAATCACATTGTGTGTTGTTTGATTTTTCTGTTTTTAATCAGATTTTTCTCTTTCCTCAGAGGTGTCTCAGGAAAATTAATTCCAAGTAGAAACTACCTGTAAAAAACCAAAGCTTTTGAAGTAGTTCAGAAAGGCAAGTCTGAAAACAGCACAGGGAATTCAAGGCAGGTGTGAAGAAATGAGTCATTTAGGGGATCAGCCCAAAGAAAGAAGGGGAAAAAGTCACAGGGGAGATAGGTGAGGAGCTGATGGTCTAAGATACTTGGAGATCTGAGGATACAAACCAAATCCCACTTTGCTGAGCAAGTAATTCTTGTGCCAGGACTTCCTAGTTGCAGAAGGAGGGCAGATTTGCCTTTTTCTTCCTACCAGGGGTGTATACAGAGAAACCAGAGAGTTCAAAGTGAGTGATGTCTTTGAATATTGCAATTGACAGCACAGTACGAGAGTAAGGGCAGAAGCATGGGGAAGCAACATGAATTTGCAAGTCTAGTGCTGAACAAAGTTCACAGAGCTCTGCAGAGTTCTAATAAATAACAAGCTAGAGCCATGGAAAGCTAGGAATTAGAAGAGCCAGAAGGTGACCCTGCCTGCTGTGACTCACTATTTAATAAAATTAATATTTAACCTTTTCTGTGGTTTCATGTGAATAACTCACAACCATTTGATACAGATTAAGCTCAACAGAGTTCTAATATCATGTCTTGCTGTGAAATAATATTATTCCAAATGCTTGTCTTCATTACTATGGCAGACAGATCACTGCTGTTACAGTACCTTTTTATGTATGATACACAAGCTCTTACTTCCCTGCTGCCTTTACTATCCTTTTTCATTTTCTCCATCAAGCACAGAGCAACAAGAAACCCTGCTGTTGTAATTTACTCTGCTCAGTATGCTATCTGGCTAAAATATTTTCTTTCATAAGGCGTCCCAAAAAATACACAGATATGAGAATTTTACTATGGTTGAAAAATGAAGCTAATTAGTTAATGTCAAATTGGCAGATATTCAGCATTCTTCAATTATCTCCCTTGTATATATGTATTCTGGCATAGCCTTTAATTAACGTGATCTTACCATTTTTTTTCCAGTGAAAACATTAAGTCATTAAGTATCCAGGATGAGTGAGGAACCATAGCATTCTACTTTCTCCATAATGATTAACAGGCTTATTTTCTCTAATCCCCAACACCTTGCTCTGAAGACAGACTAATTTCTACCTGCTTTCTCCCGTGACACTGCAATACATGAGTGCTTCAGAAACAACATGTTCATTTTCATGGTAGCCTGAGGAGATGGACAACGGGTAAGGACATGTGGGAGGTAATAATTTTCATTTTCAAGAAGCAAGCCAAAACTGTGATCCTCAATGGTGGCCAGACTCAAAGCCAGTCCCCCTGTTCCCATCCTACCCCAGGCTGAAGAAGCATAAACCACCCATCCCCAAGCACAGTGCTAGGCTCTGCAGGGACAGCACATACTTTGGTGGGTGACAGAGGCACCAACATGGGCTAGTGCAAGTCTCAGGGTATGCTGGCCCACTGAGCCACCCACAGGATGAAGTAAGCTTGGGTTGCCCCAGGGGAGGGTGTGCATCGGGCTTTATGTACATAGGATTTGTGCTCAAAAATGGTCAAGTATTTTGGCTAAAGTTTTCCAGCAAAATCAACTTGCCTCAGAGATCTGGTGAGGAAGTGCTCAACTCAAGATTGCGCACTCTATCAGAATCTGACAATCAGATGACCAAGCTCTAACCCTCACAATGAGAAAATAAGTAGTATGTCTGACCATAACCAAAACTGTGATTGATTTTGACATTCTGACAGCACAGTTTTAATTGCTGTTTATATCACATAATTTTTGTGTATCTACATAATCAATTAACAGAGCTGTCAGCAGGTAAACACCGCCGCTCTCACACACCAGCTTGAGGAGATGGACTGGGGTGATCTCACCTTCTCTGGGTTGCAGATGGGCTGGTAGTGCTCTGGTCATTGCCACCTCTACCCAAGGCCACCTGTACTTTCACCAAAGTCAGGAGCACAGTCAGCAGGGTCACATTAACATACAGAATCACAGATTGGGTCTGATTGGATGGGACTACAGTGGGCCATCTGGTCCAACCTTCCTCCTCAAGCAGGGTCATCCTAGAGCACATGGTACAGGATTGTGTCCACACGGTTCTTGAATATCTCCAGCAAGGGAAGGGAGATTACACAACCTCTCTGGGCAATCTGTTCCAGTGCATGGTCACCTGCAGAGTAAAGAAGTTCTTCCTCATATTTAGGTGGAACTTTCTGTGCCCATTGCCTCTTGTCCTCTTGCTTAGCACCACCAAGAAGAGTCTGGATCCATCCTCTTGACACCCTCCTTTCAAATACTTGAATGCATAGATGAGGTCTCCTCTCAAGGCTGAACAGGCCCAGCTTCCTCAGCCTCTCCTCATAAGAAAGCTGCTCCAGTTCCTCTCGTCATCTTTGTAGCCCTCCACTGGACCAGGGCTGAGTAAAGGGGTGGGATCAGCCCCCTTGACTTGTTGGCAACCCTCTTCCTAATGCACACCAGGATACCACTGGTCTTCCTGGCCACAGAGGCTCACATCTGACTCATGGACAGCTTGTGGTCCACCAGGATAAGAAGTTGAATAGCCCCCCTGTAATGAAGGAGGAAACAGTTTGCAACCTGTGGCTGAGCCACTTGGATCCTCACAAGTCTATGAGACCAGATGGGATCCATCCTAGGGTGATGAGGGAGCTGGTGGAAGAGCTTGCCAAGTCATTCTCCACCATTTACCAACAGTCCTGGCTCACTGGG
>VYXB01003417.1:23301-160418 GCA_013397135.1 Pachyramphus minor | reverse complement strand
CTTCACCCTTTTTTATTTTAGTATCAACTGCTGACATCAATATTTCTCCATTAGTTTTTTGAAAATCATTTTCTACCTTGGGTGATTTTATAGTTATTTTTTTTGGACTTGGCAGGTTGACTTTTGTCTTTTCTTTGATGTCGTTTTCTTTTGGTTTTACTTTTGATATTGGAATTTCCATTTCAGCACTTTGAAGCTTAATTTCTGCTTCTGATCCACATATCCCTGCTTCTACTCCTTCTTTTAGTGTTGGCATTTTACCTTCCATTTCACTTATCTGTCCTTCAGTTTTCCCTGTTTCATCCTTGGTAGTTGACCAGGCAAATGTAGGAAATTTTAACTTTGGCAGTCGGAATTTGCTTTCTCTTCCCTCTATATCTTTCTCTCCTGTCTTCATTCCAATTTCTAACTTTAAGTTTTTGTCACTTGTAGGCATATCATCTTCTTCTGTCCATACCTTTTTTACAGTATCTTCTGATTCACCTGTGCTTTCTTGTCTTGCTATTTTCATGTCAGTTTTAGGTGTTTTGGTCATTTTGAATGATGGCATTTGTATTTTCCAAGAAGATACTTCTGCTTCTGCATCAGGTATGTGTGTTTTCACATCCAAACTCCTGCCATCCTCTGAAGTCGCATCAAGTGTTTTTTCTGGTACTGAATGTGGAACATCACTTCCCAGTTTGATGGTTTCAATCTCTGTCTCTTTTCTCTTAGGCACTGAAATCCCAAATTTTGTTTTCTGAATCGTTAGTATCTTTGTGTCTTCTGCTGCTTGTTTTTCTCCCGCTTCCAGTGTGTCAGATGTGTTTAATTCTGCTTTTGCAGTGCCTATTTCTAGGCCTTTTACCTGTACAGATCCTTTAGCTGTGGGACCCGTCAAGTCTATGTTAATTTCACTTTCTCCTTCTTTTTTAACTGGTGTTCCTTTCTGCTTCTTTTTTCGGGATTTTGATGATGTTTGTGGTGTTTTTTCAGTTGGACTTTCTTTCAGATCAGATGTTTCTAAACTGGGCTTTGGTATCTCTGTTGTTATGTGTGGTACTTCAGGTAAAGCAAATTTTGATGTTGATTCCTTGTCTTTTTCTTTTTTAATGCTTATTTCAACTTCAGGGCATTGTTTTACGTGAGATGGGATGCCATTTTTCATATCTTTTAAGTCTTTTGTTAAAGTTTCATGCACCTCCCCTGTTTTCATTTCATAAGCAGGAGGTGTGGTATATTCAACAGTTAGGATTTCAGGATTTTCCAGGCTAATATCTTCTTCATTTATTTTTTGTCTTTCAGAGATCAGTGTAGCTTTTATTTCTTTTTTTTGCTTCTCTTGTAGTTCTGTTTTGGACCTGTGCATTCTGAATCCAATGCTAGGGAACTTCAGCTTCTTTTGGCTTCCTTTTTTCTCCTTGGTATGGACTTCTTGCGGAAATTGAGACTCTGTGTCTGTGCTTGTAGGGGAAATATCCTGTACAGCAGGCTCATATGCATCTGATGTACTATGAGATCTTCTGTGCCTCAATATCTTTTTATTTTTGATTGACTGGAATTTTGGCCATGATAATCTGTCTTTTTTAGGTCTCTTGCTTCTTCCTACCCTTTGGCTTGCAATTAATGTTTCCCTGTCTTCTTCTGAAACGGCTTTTCCTGAAACATGAAGTGTTTCTTCAGGAATGCTCTCACTGAGTTCTTTCTCCTGAAAGAACAAATAGTAGTCAGAAGATTATAAGTAACCTAAATATAGGTGTGACAGAAAATAAAAGACATAATACATGTAGAAAAAAGTTATTTTTATTAATGCTATCTACTTCTTATATAAAAAATATTGAATACAATTTTTAAAGAGATTACCTGACTCTGTTCTATCGACAATTAAGAACAAAAAAATGCTGACTCACTAAAGAATACTTTTATACTAACATAAAATTGTGTATTAGTATAAAATCTATGGTCTCACTCAGGATTTAAAAAGCTGCAAATACTGTGTGGGATTTTTTTATTTTTTTTTTTCTAGTAAGCCAGTCTTAAGAAGATACAAGTGTGCGTTTTCTGATCTATTTCCACGTTGTCACACTATGTTATCCAAACTTTGTAAACTAATCAAATACCTACCTGGCTTATTCTTTCCTTTTTGTATTGAGCTGTAGAGTGTTCTAGCTCTTCTTTGACAGCGATTTTTCTTTTGAGGCTGAACTGGACTCTGTACGGCTCGGAATATTGGAGAATCTTGAGTGCATCTTCATATTTGATGTTATCAAAAAATATTGTAGCACTTAGAAGCTGATCACCTGCAAGTGGAATCATGGATCATTATAATTACTTTGTATTTTCTTACAGTTTTTCAAATTCTGTTGAAACAATGCCCATAAAAAAATCATTATCACATCCTTTATTTAAAATATGAAATTATATTCACATAATAGAATCGTGCAATAGTTAAGGCTGGCAAAACTGGCCTGCTGAGTGAAGGGTCAGCTGCAGCCAGTTGCTCAGGTCTGTGTGCAGTTAGGTTTTGAGGATTTCCAAGGATGGTGATGTCACTACTTCTCTGAAAAACCCGTTCCAATATCTGACCACACCAGTATCAAAGTTTTTTCTTACATTTTCCAGTATTTAGACTTTGGACTTCTGTTCTTGTTTAAACCTTTATTTATTTCAGTTCTGTGGCATGCTATAGTTTGTGAAAGAATCAAAGGAAGGTTCTTCATGCATGTCATGAGTTGTTGCTTTGCTTTCTTTTTATTTTAGTTATGTATATACTACCTTCTATGTGTCTTTTTCACTGTTCCAGTGAAATTTTTTTTTATCATATACTAAAAAATCACATTTCATTATTGCTCAAGAAAGTGATCTGTGAAATTATTAATACAGACAGGTTAAGCTCTCACATAAACATTAGTTGGTTTGCAATCTAATATTTCTGTTACCTAAAAAGATGACAGATGAGGCAGGTATCTATGTGCACACACACAGCTATATATCTCATTATTTAAAGATATAGAATAAAATCAAAATGAAATAAAATATCAGACTGTACCTTCTTTAAGACTAAATATTTTTGAAGCAGGAGATTCCTTAAGTACTTTTTTAATAAAGATTCCTTCATCTCCTCCACCTTTCACACTAAAACCACTAGCACCAGCTTCCGCTTCTGTTTTCAGGGTCACTTCCATTGTCTCCTAGAGATGCAAAAAGTTGTGAATTTACCATTTTTCTTCATTTGTATCAAAGAGTTCTAAGTACAATAAAAAGTTGATTCTGATGAGGTATATTTTCAATAACTCAGGAAAGATTATCTAAAATAGAGATAACCCACTCACTCAATGTGGGTTTGATTCTGTTCTAAATTAGAATTAAACACACGTTAGAGTTACACTGGATGAAGGCCACAGGGAAAACTTGTTATAATTTTAAAATGTGAAACACATGGAACCTTTTGGGATTGAAAGATTTTCTGTGAAAATGTTAAACACTTGAATTAAAGTCAATGGGCCAAAAAAAGAGTAAGAGCTAATGCTCCACTGTATTCAAACCAGAGAAGGATAAAGGAAGAATGATAAAAATAATTATAAAAGGACGCTGAATAGGACAAGTAAGTGCTTATGCCTGTGCCACAACTAGGCAATTTGTGAAGTTCCTGGTCAAAACAAGTCTAAAGTGATTCTTCACCCATTTGTCCTTCCTTCTGTCCATCCTTCATGTCTGTGTCTTACAATAAACTTTACTTTGCAAGGCTCATGCCTACAAGTACAGAGTGCTTTTAGACTGACCTGTGGATGACTCTGTTTTGATTTGTCTGTAAAATGTTTTTTGTTTTCTTCTTGAAGCTGAAAAATAATTTTCAATTATTTAGTGTTCAGAAGTCATGCTGTTGTCCAGTACAATTAAAGTCAGTTAAAATTCCTGGTTTAGACTAAGAACTGAGGCTGACTTTAATGGCAACAGAGCAAAACTGGGATCTGCAAGTGCAATGTAAAACATGAAGGATTTAAATATGCTATTCCCAGTAGTAAATTAGATGCTAAGGCCTCCCTTCATTCTACCAAAATTTGCATTAAATGAATGCCAGAGACCAAATGTCTTAAGACATGGAGAGCTTTTCTGTGACTTAATGTAGCACACTGCCCATGCTTTTATTTTGTAAATGTGTATTTTTTTTTATTTATTCAACTTCAGCATGAATTTCAAACTGCTGCCTACTTAACATGGCTGTACTAATTAAATATCTAACATCGAATAACCAAGAGTTACAGGTAATTTTGAAACACTTATTTGCTAGATTCAAGCCAGTTATATAATCTAACAGGAAAACCACTGTGATTTCTTTACACTTTCTGTCCCATGTCCTATAAGGAATGAAGACCTCTTTTTTTTTTTTTTTTTGCCAAGAAACATGACCAGTAAATCTAGTACAAAATAAAACCATCAATGAGCATGGACCAGATTTTGGTGGGGACAGGAAGACACTATGGCTGCAACAATATCCCATTATACGACATATAAGTCGTCTTTGCTAGTTGTAGGAGCTAAAGGCTATTGAATCAACTTGGTAAAGCCATGCCTGCATGGAAACTCAATGTCTTGCCTTTAAATATTCTTCTTCTGTGGGATACTCATAAACTGGAGAGGATCCTTGTGGTCTTGGACGAATGTCTTCTACTGCCACTTCATTAACCTGTGGAACAGAAATGAGTGGTGGTAAAGGAACATCGACCAATTAACAGTGACCCATTTTCTTAGGAGAGTTTCTCTAGTTACTCATAGTCTCATTCTGAGTATAAAACTTTCATTAGTATATTACATGAAAAATAACTAATAACTCTTTTTTTTAGGTCAAAACCAAATACAATTCTCATGTTAAAGCACTTAAAACCACAAGGGACAGAGTCCTGAGAGACAAAAACAGTGGTACACTGATTCTGTTTTTCTTTATGTATCGTTTGTATCAAACCTACAGATTGAACAGACTGAAAATACTGACAGATCAATAAGTAATAATTGAAAAAGTAAAAAAAAAAAAAGTCCCTCCCCTGCTTTATTTGCCCACCTAAACCTTTCATCCTGCAGCTTCAAGCTTGATTGCCTGTATAACTAAGCAAACCATGGAAAAGTCCCAGTAGGAATTTCTGCTGACAAGCACTTGGCATGCTTCCTTCTGGAGTCAGACAACAGGGAACCTAAACCATCTAAATCTTTAAAGAAAAGTTACCGTAGTTAACAGCCATGTAATAGTTTCCTAAGTCTTGGTAGTAAACTTATGCCGGTGAATCATGGCAAAGAGCAGATGCCTTTTTACTGAAGCCACTTTCTCGCTTTTAAGCTGGCAGGACAATCCCAAGCAAGGATTTTTAATGGGGAGGAAAATCACCAGCAAGACCCGGCTATAAACAAAATATTTAAGATCTCATTTTGCCAAACTCCCATCACAGAAAAACTCTAAAAAACTCACAGAATCTTCATCCTCTGCATCCGCATCGGCATCAGCATCTCCCGGGGGCTCAGCTGGTCTCAGCTGTCGTCCAGAACCTGAAAGCAGCACACAGGTTGTTGTTATCTGCAGGATCCCAACAGAGCACAGAGCAGTCAGCCTGCAAGCTGAAAACCTCTGGAGCAGCATGCCCGGGGACATGCATGGGCCAGCAGAGGAAAGGCGCGCTTTCATTTAGATTCCCAGCATCACAGAATGGTTTGGGTTAGAAGGGACCTTCAAGACCACCTCATTCCAACCCCCTGCCATGAGCAGGGACACCTTCCACTACACCAGGCTGCTCAGAGCCCCATCCAGCCTGGCCTTGAACACTTCCAGGGATGAGGCATCCACAGCTTCTCTGGGCAACCTGTGCCAGTGCCTCACGACTCTCCTTATCTTAGCTCTTGTGAGATCAGTCTTTCCAAAGATACCAGGAATATTCATATCCAGGTAAGGAATGAAACATATGAAGGAGGGCTTTTGTGAAGGAAAAAAATCCCCAGATTGGAGAACATGTAATATTGTAAGTTTGACATATTTTTGTATTATTATTACCAAGGGGGGCTTGAGCTGTGTATTGAGCAGAATTTGTAGGGCTTTGGCAGCAGGGTGGCTGTGGGGTGGTCTCTGTGAGAGGAGGTCACAGACCACCCTGTGCCACATGCAGTGTTTGCAGACATCTCCACTCACAATGCTGAAGTGTTTGGAAGAGTTTCTGTCACTTCTGTGAATATGTGTGTAAGAAAGAGTGTAAACACCAAGAAAAAGAGACAACACAAACAGAGGAGGAGGGAAACAGAGAAGACTACACCAGAGCATATTGAAACTCTTCCTTGCTTCTGACAAAGGTCTTGAAAGCTGGAGAGTAAACATCATGAAGCTTTCATAGTCATAAAGACTCTGCTTTCTTGGTTTTTAGAAGTATTGAGGGCAGAGAGAGATGAGGTGAAGGAGATGGGCTGTCTATAAGTATGATTCTGTTGAAATGTTTTAAATTGGGCACCAAAGAATGAAAACAGCATGAATGAAAACATCATTTTCAGAGAGCCAGTAGAGGACAGTGTGGCTGAACTACACATTCCCTGACACACCAGTTATTCTAACACGTGCACAAGTCCTTGTCCTGATAATCATGTCTTTCCTGTCTGCATGCTGTTTTTTCCAAGCCAGCAGGCTGTCTAGCTCCCTCACACCCAGTTCTGTAACTCTCAGGCACATGGTGTGACTCCTGGGGATGGTCCTGTGCAGGTCTCAGGGTTGGACTCGATGATCCTTGTGGGTACCTTCCAACTCAACATATTCTGTGATTCTGTGTGATTTATACATAGTTTTGGCTCTCCTAAACAGATCCTCTGGCTTAAAAATATGATCAAATACTACAGAAGACAATCACAAGAAGAACTGTGCAACTCATTAGTTGTCTCCTTTAAATGGAGAACCCTTGATCTGTAACACAACCTTTCTGGATGTGGTTATTACATGCTGTGTGTGCAGACAAGCTGGCATGACTTAGGCATGTATGCAATGGCTCTGACTTACACACGCTGTCAAGCTCTTGTAAAATTTTGGCTGTGACTCTACTGGTCATTCTTCATATTTTTCTGATCTCCTACATTTACTTTTTCCTTGACTTTTTTTGAGGGTGAACTTATTCATTACAGGCAGATTTATGGAACAGTTATACCCTGTGATCAATGATGGACCACTTTGATAAGACAAGTAGAAATACTGTGCTCCCAGTGAGAATGTCCCATAACAGTCTGTGGGTCAAGTCTCAAACTTGACAGAAGACATCCTCATAAGCCATATGTACAGCATCTGAATCAGGTCTCCTGTGGTAGCTTAGCTCCAGAGAACTAAAAAAATCAACCCAAAACACAACAGGGCTGCCAGGTCATGCCTCCTTTAGCTTTCACAGGACTAGTCCTGACACCTACGAGTTCTAGAAAATTCTAGAAAATTGTCTTAATGCAGATTCTAACTCAGTTTAAAGACATTTTTAAAATTTGGCGCTTTTTTCTCTTTTTTTTTTTCCCAAAGTTCTAGAATTTGCCATCTTCAGAAGCTCAAGAAAATTGGAAAAGGAGCATAACCTTGTTAAAAAACTTAGATATGGATTGATAAACCTGATTTTAGGCATTTTTGCTTGAAAATTTTGGAATCCATTCAAGGAGCACTTCACCACATGAATTTTAATAAGCATCATATGAGGAGAAGAGCTGCAGGATTGAGGCTTGATTGTTTAATTTGCTCAGTGCTTCTAAAGATTCAGGTGCCAACAATGAATTTTATGGCTCTTACTAAAATTCCAAGAAACAGTAAGGACTTAGTCTTGCGGCATTGCCATATTTTTCACTTGGGATAATCCCACCCACAAGCCCTGCAGTCCAGTAGAATGACTTAACAGAAAATTGCTTGGATCGCTGGAGTGTTTGCTCTTTGGTGCAGCACTTAACGCTAACAACAGCATTGATCCCTGGTGGCTGCCAATAATTTTGCTACTGGAAAAGAAACAGGAAAGACTTAGCTGTGAGGCTTCTTAGGGTGGTTCACTGCTGTTTCTCTTGTTTTACTCTGGTGTAACTTCAGTGACAGTTCTGTTGTCTGGAACTGGAGCAATGCCAGAACGGGGTGCTTTGATCTCAGGACGTGAATGGTCCTGTGCAGTTTTTGCTGTCGATTTTACCCCATGCAGTGGGACATACCCTTTGAGACTGGGATTCTGCAGCTATCCTACAAGTTCTAAGTGAGTTGAGGCTTCTAAAACAAAGTAATTCTTGGAATTATTAGGTGACCAGCACCTTTAAAATCTTGCTGTTATAAAATCCAAGAGAATTAGATCACTTTGTGCAGTGAGACCTGAACAGTTATTTTCCTTCATTATGCCGTTTTAAATCAACAAATAACACTGCCAGTTCTTGTTCAGTGTGGATATAGAGAGATAGACCTCGCCTGATGACATCTCATCTGGGACTGCACCAGGAGAGGAGTTTCACCAGCCATGGATCAAGAAAAGCATTGGTGTATGAGGCACAAAGAGGCCTTCATGTGCTTAGCCAAGCATTGGCAGGAGATTGCTCTCCTCGTCCTCATTAGACGGGCTACAGATCAAGGTTTGCAAAAATGTCCCCAGAAAAATCCCCTCCTGTTAAGAGGAAAATCTGTACACGTAAAAGCCCTCTTTCACCCACCTCATGATGGGCAGAATGGGACAGAGTACTCCTTTGAAAGCCTTTAGTAAACCATTACCTCTCCTAAATGATGATAGTAGGGCCCTTTCCTACAAAATGGAGCAACAGATTACTGTCCCCAGACTAACAGAGATGTGGTTGAGGTTGCATGGAGGGACATAAGCTACATGGATGACTTTCCCTCCAAAAGCTTCACACCAAGGCCTTTCCAGACACTCTGATTTCCCCAAACTCTGCCTACGCTGCCCCTCTACAGTAGATAACCCATGTCATAAAAGACTTCTTGTGCCCCCGATTCCTACTGCAAACTAGAATTTGCTTCTGATTTTTTCCTGATTCAGAATACTTTAAAAACAAATCTATAAAAGAGGGGAATGACAGTACATTTTCAGCAAAGCCTTCTTTCTGAGTATAAAAGTCTGTGCCAATAAACTATGATTTATATGCATGTCATTCTCGTGCCCCAAATAGTAGCGATGCCAACATTTTATAGATTTTAACTTTTTCATGATCCCTGGACAATCAATGCTTTGTTCAAAAGGTTTTCATAAACAAGATGGAATTTACATCAGTGACTACTTCTAATAACCACTGAACTGACTTCAGAACAAGAGAATTTTTTGAAAGTAAGCAGTAGGAGTTATATAGGCTGGATCGTTTTCATATCATATGACTGAAATGTGTATTTGCTGTTTGAAATGTAATTTTTAAAAAATACTTTATCTTTAGCCTAGCAACCCAGATGGACTGTTCTGGGTAAAACCACAAAGAAAAAATAAAAACAGGTTATTTTTTTGGTATTCACATTCAGAGGGTAGCAGTCTCCAAAACCACACTTGAGACAATATAATAAATTTCAAGTAGGACAGTGTCATTGAATTCAAATCAACTGCACTTTAATGTATTGTATAAAGAGAAACCTAGCTTAAATTGGAACACTGGCATATAAAGTCACTGCAATCTGTATACTTTAAAATAAAACAGCAAATGAGAATACCAGAGACGTTAATAAAAGAAACAAAAACGTTCTTTGCTGATCATCCCAGCTTCTTTGCTTACAAACTGTATGCCTTTCTCTGCAATTCTTAGTTTTGGGTTTCTGCTTTTTAAGATTTTATACCAAAGTTATGTTTGCATATGAATTTAAGTAACCTGCTCTTATCGTTAAGTATATTACTTTTCCTTGAATCAACTTCAACTTTACTTCAACAAACAGCTTCTCTTAAGAGATAGAAATCTGATCCATGATAAATATCCGTCCACAGGTGAAAAGTTTTATGCTTTGCTCACTCATTTATTGATACTTAAGCTCACAAGCTGTGCCTTCTCTTTATCAGGATTTTGGTGTATGTTAGTAACCATTTCTAAGCTATGACAAGAAACTAAAATTAATAGCTCTGAGTCTATAGCACGAGAAGACTTCTGCCTTGGCATATGAGAAAGGCTGGGACAACTTTAGATCAGGTCTTTTCTGACAGGGTAAAGTACTCCAGGCACCTAACCTGATTTGTATTATTAACAAGGAGAAGGAGGAGTGAATAATTGCAAGACAAACAACAGCAGTAATAATTTAATGTCATTGGCACTGTTGGCACTGTGTTTGACCCACCAAAGAATTCGTACATGTAGGTCAGCAGTTTTCGCAGGGCTCCCTCGTGTGCTTATGTCTTGTTGTAAACAAAGATGTGCATGGCTGCTGTCATGGACAGATTCAGCTGGCTCCTGTATCTGACCTCTCTTCCTGCAACCATCAGTCCCTGTACCTGCAAGTCTGTCTGTCCCTCTGCCCTCAGGCACCCTGTCACGGGTCTGCTATTTCTCATGCATGATTAGGTAGTAACTGCTAATTGCTTCAGAATTTCTTCTGGTTTTAAAATTGCAACCCTTTCTCAAGATGGGTGGTGTGCCTGATTTTTTTCCCCCCCCACGGGTTGTTCTCCTTCTCTTGCAGGTATCGGAATTACTGGGATTCCTTTTTCTCTCTCAGAGCTCTCACAGTCGCCTGAGCGGTGTTGCTGTGAAGTCCCGCAGCCCATTCTGATTCACCTCTTATATTTGAAATAAGGAATACCTAGAATAGTTAGAATATTTAAAATTGTGGGTCCCAGTTCAGGAAAGCACTTGATAACAGGAACACTATGCACATGCCTGGCATTTATCTTGGCCTCTCAAGGGCACTTTTTCAGATAGGTAAGTTCACCTGACTTCCAAGCAAGCAGTGATGGAGGAAAATGATCCTGCAAGCATCAGTTGCAAAGATAAGAATCTGAAAGTGTCTGCAAATAAACCTTGTTACGCATGTACTGTGTTCCAAGAGGAAGCTGCCATGAGGTTTAAACCACAGTTTATGGCACAAGCTTTTGCACAGACTGTGTAGGCCTGACCATGAGCTCCAGCAGGCTCATGGCATTCCCAGTAAACAGCTCCAACTATGCTGGGGAAAATCGTAAGGAAAAAAAAAAATCAAGACATTCCTCTTCTACTGAGCTTTCCTAGTGCATTCCAGAGACCTGGATTCATTCCATTGTCCTGCAAGATCCCACGGACAGAGTTACAACAACTGCTGGGCAGGGCTCCGGGGCATGGCAGGACCGCAGCGGGAATGCCTCGGCTGTCACTCTATCTGGGCAGGATACATGGCAAGGGGGGATGCGGGCGCAATGTCACGGAGGAGGCTGCCTCTCCCAGCCCTCCATCGCAGGAATGTCATGTTACTTCACTTGAACCACTGCCAGGGAGACAGCAGGGGCACCCAGTAGCTCCACCTAGAAGAACCAGCTTGTCAGCTCTGAAAGGAACGACTGACACAGTGGAAACAGCAGCCGTTCTGCCTCAGAAAAGGTGATAAAGGGAGGATCACCACGTCCCCTTTAGTGTTTTCCCTCTGCCCTGCGCTGGGAGTGGAACCCTCCCCACCAAGCCCTGAAATTTCTGTGGGATGAAGACAAAGGGCTAGTCTGTGGAATGAAGATAAAGATTTTGCTGCTGAAGGGGTTTAACAGGCCTCATTATCAGCGGGATGCTATCAGAACCAGCTGGGCCGGTGTTTAAGCTATACTCCTGCCTTTGTTTTGCATTGGTTTGGTAATGCCCCTTGGCTGCACTCTGTCCCTGGGCTGCATACTTGTCCTGTGATGAATGTAGCTCAGCCTTCGGAGCTGAAAGCAGAGGTTTGTAGCACAGTCTTGCTGAAGGAGCAGCTACTCCCAAATAACCAACATGTGAATAGTTTCCTTCCATTCAAGGCATGAACAAGATGTTTTGATTCAATGCCTTGGTATGTTAAGCTGCCCTTATTGGCTGTTAGAGTACTTCATTAAAAGCCTTCAAATCATTTCATCTCAAAACCTTTTGAAAACAGAATATATACATGTAAGTTACAGTCATGAGCCTCCTTGCCCAGCCAGAGGCTTGTCCATGAAGTTAGCACCTACTTTTATCAAAAGGAACAGTACTCTGCTCTGTCAAGTACATCCAAGTAGAGAAATGTTTCAGGAATTAAGGTTTCTTACAGACCATACTGAACTCTGTAGGATTTTATAGAGCGTTTTCTACAGGTTGACTAATATCAGGAAAGATGTGGAAGAGCACTGGCAACTAAGAACAGATATAAACACTACCATAAAAAGAGAAACTAACAGCCCCCAGATGAACAGTGAATGGCTTTCTTGTGAGTGTGTGTTTATTGATAAGCTCTGCCCACAGATTTAAAACTATTAAAAGCATTCCAGCCCACACTTCGCAGTAAGAGCAAAACCTTTAGGAAGACTGATCAGAAAGGACCTCTTGATTCTTACACTGGTCCACTTTTTCTCTGATGGTAAAGATAAACTTAATAGAATACATAGGACAGTTCAGAGCATGAGAATAAATCACTCTGGTGGAGCTCTCCACAGACTTTCTCAGCATGAGTCATATTTAAACCTGAAAAGCACAAGAGACTTTTTTTTTTTTCAATTGTCAAATTGAAATTTCCCAGACCCTGGGTTAATGACTTTTATCTAACTGTCACCATTTATTGGTTACTTGGCTATATAGGAAACGTACTTTGGCCAGAGCCGCACAACTCTTCCAGTACAAGAATAAGATATTTCCTAAAGTATTTCATTAGTCTGATATTTCACCTCTAGCTAAAACAGAATAACGTTTCATAGAGTTTGAAAATAAGCTCTTAACCAAAGTTTGTTGCAAGAACATAAACAGAGTGATGTCCAAGAGAGACAGCAAAAGCAGTCACCAGTGGTTGATACCTGAATTTGTCTCTCCCAGTCTATCTACCCTCTCGCTAGATAAAACACAGCTACAAGTGGCACAGTGAAAAGGGCAGCTGAAGAAAATGCTCATAGCACCCAGCAAACAACCAGAGGTTCAGTGCTGTTTCTCCTGTGCTATGGTTTTGTCTCAGAAGCTCAAGTTTTCTATCATCTCTGTAGTTTGTCTGACTGCCTGGAGGGTAGGTGTAACATCCTACCCTGTGTCTCTGTGTTTGCTTGTCTTAGGCAGGAATTTTCCTCTCTCTCAGGTTTTCCGTGACAGAATTGGTTTCCAATATGTGTTTTACTTCCTGCACGAATTCCTACTGTGTCCTCTTGCATAATCATTGTGATATGGGAGTAAATTATCACATGGAGTGAATTATCACCCTCTCTGATAATAATCAATTCTTACTTTTCCCGGATTGCAGGGCCTCTATTCTCACCAAGTTGGTAAGAGAAGGGAATCACTTTTTAGCAATTTTGTTATGTATGCTCCAATTCCTGGACTGAACCAAAATTGCTTACCACCCTTTTGGACGGGGCAAAAGAAAGTTAGCAATTCATAGCCAAATAAAGACTTGTCTAATTCACTGCAATCCTCAACAATTTTATCTCCTGGGACTCTCAACAGTTTATCTCTTGGGATATACTGATTTTACTTGCAATTGAGTCTCTATCACACTGTAAATAGTTGCATGGATACCCAGCTAGAATTTCCCGGGGTGTCACTGCCCATCTGGATGGTCTGGGTTTTAAGGAGGGCTTCAGGGACATGTTGCAAATGAAGAGCTCTCACTTGCTTACCAGCTTCAGAAACCCTACTGGGAACTACTCAGCAGCTATTTGGTTATCCAACACATTGATTAGGCACGTTGCAGTTTTCTTCCCGCAGAAGGAAATTCCTTCACCTACACAACAAACTAGACTTGGAAAGCAAAGCACAAATGCCTTCCTCTCAGAGTGAGGAGTTGATTCCTGCTGTCCTCTCTGTTAGATATCTGTGAATTCAGCTCTTACCAGGACTTGCCTAGAAGTGGAGGCAGGTGGGTGCCTATTGCAGATAAGGCCCATAAAGCTCACACAAATTAGCTTTTCCACATTCCTTCTCCTCGCTGATTCACCCCTCCGAGAATCCAGGCTTCTCCCAGAGCAGATTGCCAGTTCTACTGCCAAAGCACAGCCCTGCTCAGATTTATAAATTAATCAAATGAATACATCTATGGAAAATGATCGTTCTGCCTGTGTAGGCTTGATTGGCAGCCCTGGCGACTCAGTTCCTCTGGCTGCAGAGTCAGTATTTCTTCAGAAGCAGTGGCTCTAACCCTAAGCTGTCTCTTAAGGTAGCCCAGTACTGACCAGGAGAGGCAGCAAGGGAAGCGGACTACTCTTTGTCCTCTCTCTGACACATTAAACTAAGATGCTAATTCTTGGTGGTTTTGGTAGAAAGCACATTTTTTCCCTAAGAATAGGTCTTACAAGAAGAATAAGAATAGAGGATCTACTAACATTAAGCAAAAAGCCCAAAGTGACTGATGCAGGCTTTATATAAATGGCACTTACTGCTCCAAATTAGAAACAGACTTTTTAGCCCAAACTGCTAAGAAACACTCTTCAAAACCACTGCTTAAAAAACATCCTCATCAGAATCAATGCCCCGTAAAAATGTTTGCATTTAGAGATAAATATAAAAATATACATACATAGGTGTATATAGAGAAAGTTCATATAATGATTCTTACGATCTTAAGATCTAGGAAGACTTTTATTTCCCTTTACTCCACTGATAAAATTCAATGCACAACTAGGTGCCCAGATCCAGTTATATTAATGGAGTGATGTTACTTTGGCCATATCTTTGGTATGCTGGGCATAGCCCCTCTCAACACAGGAATGCAGGGGGAAAAAAAAAACCCCATAGTTTTTCCACAACCTTTTATGGGGGCTTTTATATAAATATCTGCCCTTGGAAACAGGTTTTCAGTTTGAGACCAAATTCCCTGCGCAACTAGTTTGGATGTAAATCACCACAGGAAAAAAATATCTTTTAAGCTTTTAAATTCCTTAATGTATATGTAATGCAAGAGATATGGGATAAAGGTGACAGAAAATTATTATGGGAAAATATTTTACATCAAAGATAAAGTTAACAGTTCCCTTGCTTTGTTAAGATAAAAATCTTTTCTGTCAATAAACAGTGATGGTAGCAAAATAGCATTTGGCACAGCTCACTTTTCCTTGGTTTTGTGTGGTAGGAGATTCTCTTTAAAATTAGAGAGAATTTCTGGTTTACAGAAGCATAAAAGCTCGTTTACAGATAAACTAATCCATTGAGTCAGATAAATAAATAAATTAAACATAGCTCTGTCCACATCAGTGTAATTCAAATCTGAATAAATGGACTGTAAACTTGGTTTTCAGTCACAATAAGGTCAGATTTCAAAAGAATTGGACACATCACCTACCAAATTCTTTTTAAAAATATTCTCTTGATTTTGGTCCACTGGATTGTACCTCTTTTTTGAACATCATTCCCTAACAGATGTATACATTGCCCCAGCATTTTCTAAACATATCTTTTGATAACTGTCTTCTTTTACAAATAAAATCTGTGAACATTACTTTTTGAAATTAAAAATCATTATGTAGGACTGAAAAGCACTGGAATTTTAAGAGCATATTAAGTTATAGAAGGAAAACTGATAATGACAAACTTTCATTGTGTTATATTTTTGCAAAAAACAAAATTATTCTTTGCATGTGGTTTTTAAATGATTCAGTACTGATTTTCTATTTCTGTGCCTTCTAGCACCCAAAAATAACAAAACATCATGCTTGCCTAATAGATTAGAGGAAAACACAGTTTAGTTAAGGAAATAGATTTCAGTTTCATGTTTCACAGACAGTAATATAAACAACAGGAGCAAACCATTTCTTCAAAGGCTCATTACTGCAGTTCTGGATTTCTTTTTGGTTAAAGACTGAATAGCAAGAAAGTAAATACACTGTGGTTCATCCATGTAGTAACTGCTGAATGAATTGAGATGGGTGGAGTTGCTTGAAAGCACTAAGAGCAATATATCTTGGATTTGATTATCAGTCCTAAATCTGATTTCAAGGATTCAGAGCCTCTCTGTATTACAAAAATCATGATATCTTATGGAAATGACTAACTGTTTCTTTATCATAATGGTCTGTCTGCACTCAGGTTTAAGTGTTTTTTAACTCGGTTAAAAAAGCATGCATTCTTTTTAAAGGCACGTGGTAAGGTTTTTCTCAATGAGCAGCTGTACTAGATTCACACATATAAAAAGCAAAGTAAATTACATTTTGCTATTCAGCTAGATCAAGGGCTCCACTGAAATAAAACAGCCCTGTACCAATACAAAGTCAGTATAAGCAAAATGAAGACCCCAGGGACTTCAGTTACAGTCCTTGAAGACGCCTCCTGAGAGAAGAATCAGATCCACCTATTTGCAGCAGATCTCAGAATCATTTAAATCTGTGCATTTAAATCCAGTGGCTTGTCTCCACTTTGAAGAATAGCAATGACCACCTTGACTTGAGGAACTGTGAAGAGTTTGAATGCATGAGAAAAGAATGGGAGGCACCTGCAGATGCCCCTCGGTCCATCTGTAGGGTTTGCTGCACATCCTTGCAAACAGTATTTTTAAACCAATGGTGTTCTACTACTTAGCTCTTTTGCATCCTGCCTGATCCAATGGCCCCAGTGAGGACTCTGCTCTCTGTGAGCTGCAGTTCACTGTGTGCAGCAGAGAGACTACTGCTTTTTCCTAAGGAACGTGGAAGAGGAGACTGGGAAGAGACCTTCTTACAGTTACAACTTCCTCGTGAGGGGAAGAAGAGGGACAAACATTGATCTCTTCTTTGTGGTGGCAAGTGACAGGACCCGAGGGAACAGCCTGAATTTGTGTCAGGGGAGGTTTAGGCTGGATATTAGAGAAAGGTTCTTTACCCAGGGGGTGGTTGGGCACTGGAACAGGCTCTCAAGGGAAGTGGTCACAGCACCAAGGCTGACAGAGTTCGAGAAGCATTTGGACGATACTCTCGGACACATGGTGTGACTCTTGGGGATGGTCCTGTGCAGGGACTCTCATGGGTCCCTTCCAACTCAGCATATTCTGTGATTCTGTGGATTTGCATTCCTTGCACTGTGCACAACTTATGCTCACTATTGTAGTCAATAAAGCCAGAAAAGGAGAACAATTGCTACCGTGAAATTATCCTGTCTAAAACAAAAACTTCTACCACCATCTTATTGTGACATTTTTAAATACTGCAGTCCCAAAGTCCTCCGTGGACTGAGATTTCAATAACATTTTGGCAGTGACTGAAAAATTTGCTTTATATAGTGGTGTAGGGGCCAGTTTTGACAGAATTCTGCAGCTACACTGAGATCAGAATTTGTTTCTTTCTTCATTACAAATACTTTGAACACTACTTAATCACACTTTGAACACTTATGGAGACAGTCTGTCCCCATTGGACCAAAAGAGAATAAAGGAAACAGAAAAGTGCTCTGCTGGTCTTAGAGGACAAACAGCCAGAACTCTTTTTTTCAGAGAAATCAAGTGCAGGGCCTGGTGCAACAGGCACAAATGGGAAAAGGGCAACGACAACCAACACACAGACCAGAGTAAGACATGAAATCATAGAATCATGGAGTGTTTTGGAAGGGACCTTAAAGATCATCTCATTCCAAACCCTCTGCCATGGACAGGGACACTTTCCACTAGCCCAAGTTGCTCAAAGCCTCCTGAAGTCCTGCTTCAGGAGCTGCTAACTGAAAAACAGGTCCTTTTGCACTTCTACAACAGGTAAATCTACCATGGAAAAATTATCTCAAAAGGTTTTGAAAAGACACCTGGGCCAGGGTCTTAAGTGTGTAGGACCCATGTCAGCAACACTAAGCAAAGCACAGTGAGCAGGGTCAGGGCTAAAATGCAGGATCTCCTGGGGCATGTTCTCCTGTTATGAGTTTGATTTGGGAAAAGAGCTCTTTGTTTTTAAAGCCAGCTTGGCCAACGCGTGGTGCTAGGTCTTGTTCTTGATCTTGGGACTTCAAAGGCCCATTCTCAGAGGGCTTCAGCACACGTGCAAAGTACATGTTGCTGCAGGTTTATCCCCTGCAGCTGGAACCGCTGGCCCAGTTAACAACTTCTGGATTGGTTGGTACAAGGAGGCTCTGATGGTTTTGTTACTTGTGTTGCTTGGGTAGGTGTGAGTATTACATCTGTGTTACTTTGCACACCTCTGCAGAGGGGAGGTCAAGAACACTTCACAGCTCCATGTTCCAAGAGGGGGATCTGAAAATGTGTCTGAACAATTTCTAGGGAAGTTTAAGCTCTCCTTGCAGAGCAGTGCCAGCTCAGGAATACTGGAAAACACATTTTTCATGCATATGTTTTTTATTAAATGCAGCTGTCAAAACAGAGCAGGGCTCATGTTCCTGAAAAGGTGCAGGGAAGAGAAGACAAATGGTTGGAATAAAGCAGGAATGTGCCTACTCTGCCTAGGCAAAAAAATCACCACTTCTGTAGAGCCTTCAGGGCAACCTTTAAACTAGCTGGCTCAGGGACTAGTAGCTGTCTAGCTGTGGGATCTCAGTGAACACTGTACAAACCCAACCAAATCCCCAGGGAAGCCTGTGCTTGCTACACAAGCCACTCCTCCTGTCCCCAGACCAGCTGGGTAGATACTGGCTCTGCACAAAACAGCACCTTCCCGGTGCTGCGTGGGCACAACCAGAGAGAGACTGTCTCTACCCAAGCCTGGCTCTCCCTGCCTTGCTGCAGATAATGTGTTCCAAGTGTGTTGGCAGCGAACTTAAACCGTCCACCGCAATCTGATAATACCTGCCTCTAATCATTTTGCTGCAGTAGAATTACGGGGGTGAAAACAGCAAAGGCAAAGCAAGATTTTATATTTTAATGATAATCTTCCTCTTATTCCATAGACATCTATTCAGACTTTGTTCTCTGACCTAAATTTGTGTTCTGAAGGTGTTCAGCTGAATTAACAGCAGTGCAATAGAAGAATCTGGCTGTCATCTTCAAGCAACAACATCAGTTAACAGACTGGCTTATTTCTCTGTAATACATTATTTGGGTTTTCTATCAAGTTCCTATTCAACAAAGATAATAGTCTAAATATGATGCAGTTGTGTGGCAACAGTGTACCAGATAAATTAAGCTCACTCTGGGTAATATCACAAAAAAATATGTGTTTATAACTTCATGCCAGTTTCTGACTAATGCTTTTGTTTGTTGCTATAGCAAACCACACATGAATCTGATAGCCAAAAGTGTGTTTATGACTAACCTTAGCTCTCAGGGGATTTAAAATATGAAATAAAAAAAAATCCCAAAACCACAACACACAATGTGAGGAGAACATGATAGGAAACACCTTTTTTGGCATGAGTTACTATGAACATTAAAAGAGGAGAACATCATGAGTGGAAAACATTAGGAAATGGGAACTGTGGGAATAACCGCCTTTAACCCGTGGTGATTCAACTAGAGCTTTTACTTCACATCACAAAGTTGTCTGTGCAGGACTAGAGAATGTTGCAGGGAGTCCTGGCTGTATGTTAGGGGACAGATTTAAACCTCTGAACTCTGGAGAAGCTTTGTATCACACTTTAAAACATTCAGTCTACTTCACTCGAGATCATTTTTACACTCTGCCTTGACACCTAGGACACTGGTATTCACTTAATTAATTTCTATTACCATTTATACCTTGGTTGTTTCCAAGAGCCTGTCCTAAGACTGGCACCTCATTATGCTGTACAAATACACAATGAAGAACAATGCTGGCCCCGAAGGGCTTTCTGTCAAACTAACAGAGAGAGCCAAAGGGAGAGGAGGACGGACAGAGCGGGAAGCAGAGAGGCGATGCGCCTGCATTACCCACCAAATCAGAGCTTGAACCCAGGTGTCGTGCACCCCAGGTCAATTGACAGGTTCAGGTTGCCTAATATGTTCCTGTTGGAAGACAAATACTTTTATGTTCCCTGCAGAGGAGAGAAAATCAATACAGATAAACTACGACAGCTTACAACAAAGCTACATTTTGCCAGGAAAAATTTATACTATTGTTGCCCTTTTATTCTAAATAACTTCTTTCCTTCATAGGTTAAAAAAAATAAAGGGGAATATTGCTGTAGAGTCTATAGATCAGATCAGTTACTATTAATGCTTCTTATTAATTGCTCTTGCTCTAGATAGTATATTGCATATTTATTCAAGATTTGTATTGTGCATAAAGGCACATGATTATCACAACTCATGGCAAGTTCTTCCATCATCTATACTGACACTCCACAGAGTCTTGAGATCATGTACAGCTTTGTGGAGAGGTGGGTCTGCCCAAGCTCTTGTGTTCCAGGTATTTCCAGGAGGGTTCATGACAGACACTTTGACCCATCAGTAGGATAAACAGGACACTGCCATAAATGGAAGTTTGCAAAAACCAGTAGGACTCAGATGATACCTGCTGGTTATTTAGTGCCACAGGATCAAATACTGAAGTATTGAGATTTCTTTCTGTGCTTATTCAAGTAAGATATCCATTGGCCTCAATGAAGCTGATACATGGCACATTATATCGAATTAGTCTTGTAATTCAGACTGTGATATGGGCTTTGATTCCATCTTGTAAAATCCACACCACTGCTCACAGCAATCATGCCTGCATCCTTGTAAGAGTAAATACTTTTATAAAAAAAAGCATGCACGCATTTTGTAGATTAGCCATGAACTCTATTGATGTATACAGCAAGTAGCATTAAGACATCACTGTTGTATAAAGTGAAAAAACAAAGGCAAATAAGAGATAGGTAGAAGTTTTCCATCTATAGCCTAAATATCACTGCTGGACTATGGAGCCATTGCTGGTGACATGCAGAAGGCCATATATGACTCTATCTTTGCTTTCATGTGCTTTTTCAGTTCTTCACATTTGGCAGAAAACACATATTACAGAAAAGAAAAAATGGAAGCTGCCAGGCTTCTTTCCTTCACACTGAGATCCCGAAAACAGCTTTGGGTACTGGAAGCACAGTACAGAGACCATTTCAAAACAGCTACCTCACTCCCTGTGATTTATCCCAAAAGCAATTGCCTCTTCCCTGGGATTGCTATAGCAAATGAAATAAGAGATCATAGGTAGAGGTTGCCAATCCAGCTCCAGGTCCAAATGACTTTCGAATCGGTAGTAACAGAAGGCAATGGTTACTTGTATTTATGGATATGTGTTTAAGCAGGTGTGGTGATACTTAATTAACATCTTCCTCATTGGGTTCTCAAAAGGCACAGCTACCCCTTACACCTCTCTGGGGTATCTGTGACCCAGACAGCACTGCCTGCAGCTTGGCAACAGCGGCATCTTGATCATGGTCACCAGGGAAGCTCCTGCACCTGCCAAGAGCACCATGTGAAACAAGGCAAACTCTCCCCACCTTGCAGAAAGTAAGATAGCAAAGTGAAAAAAATTTGACATGCTCAAAGTCACAAAGCAAGTTGGCAGCAGAGTCGGCAATAAATATAACCCAGATGTCCTGGATTCCACCTCCTCCCTGCACCATGCTGCCTCTCTTAGCTCAATGCTGGAAGGAAATGTTTTACATTTACTCATCCCTCCTTTTCCTTTGTCAATAGAAATTAAAGCAGGCATCTGACTGCCTAAGCCTTGAATACTCTGATGGTTTCCAAGGCTTGCAGTGAAGTCAGCCAACATTTCTATTGAATCCAGCCCTAATGGACAACTAGAAGTGATTTCTTTGCCAAGTAGCCTATCAGTGCAAAACTCACTTAAGCACATACTGCTTTTATACAGATATGCATTGTGCATATATATATATATTATGAATATATATCTATTTCATGACTTTGCAAAGAACCACTAATTACAAAAATACAATTTTTGTAACTGTGCTGGTTTTAGCTGGGGTAGAGTTAATTGTTTTTTCATAGTAGCTGTATGGGCCTGTGTTTTGGATTTGTGCTGGAAACAGTCTTGATAATTCCGGGATGTTTTCATTATTGCTGAGGAGAGCTTGCACTAGTCAAGGCTTTTTCTACTCCTCACACCACCCCACCAGCAAGGAGGCTGGAGGTGCACAAAGAGCTGGGAGGGGACACAGCTGGGACAGCTGACCCCAACTAACCACAGGGATATTCCAGACCATATGGTGTCTGCTCAGCATATAAAGCTGGGGGAAGAAGGAGCGGGAGGGCACATTCAGAGTCATGGCATTTGTCTTGCCCAGTCACCATTATGGAGTCCTGATTTCCTGGAGAAGGCTGAACACCTGCCTGCCAATGGGAAGTGGTGGATAAATTCCTTGTTTTGCTTTGCTTGCATGTGTGGCTTTTGTTTTATCTATTAAGCCGTCCTTATCTCAGCCCACGAGTTTTCTCACTTTTCCAATTCTTTTCCCATCCCACCACGTGGGGAGGGATGAGCAAAAGGCTCTGTGAGGCTGAGTTGATATCTGTAATTAAATCATGACAGCAGCTCAACCAAGCAGCAAATAGACTGATCAACTATTATTAAAAAAAGTAAAATACTGAATCATGATTTTTGTAAGTATAGATTTAAAACAAACCTCTATACCTTTTTACTTTGTGGAAAGGTAGGAAGGTCTGTCAGAATGTTTCTTGCATTGAACCCACTCAGGCTTGCTGAAGGACTGATAGCTAATTAACATTAATTTTCCATTAATTTATTTTGTGAACAGAATGTCCAAATATTTAAAATTTGCTCATTAAGCTATCTGTTGTCTGTATGGTGGGCCACATCCATGTATTTTCCAAAAGCAATGTAAATCCCATTTCCATGGAATATGTCATGCCCTGTCAGCAAAATATCCTTACTGCTGTCAGTCCAAGGTGAGTCCACGTCTCTGAGCAGTTGAACACGTTGTTAGTTGCCTGGTTTTTTCACCCTGAAGGTGAATGCCATTCCATTTTTCCTAGTCATCATACAAATCCAGGTGGGATTGGAGGTGTTGTGCTGCTGTTGCTATAACTCCACTGCCAGTGTGCTGCTCTGCCTACCAAAGGCACTTCAGGGGAGCTGGACGGAAGTTAAAAAGAAACGCAGCATTTCACACTGTATCCTCCTCTCCCCCAAACACTCAAGGGGCATGACAGTGGAAACGAAAACTTCAGCAGCTGCAGGTTGCCTAAAACACTTAACTCCCTCGTTTTTCTTGCCTAGAAAACAAATATCCCCCAGATTTTGCATTCAAGTCTCCTGTCAGAGGCCTCTGCTCCTCTGCAGAGCAGCAGCAGGAGATCCCACACATGGCAAGGTCACAGTGCTCATACTCTTACTATATACTCTTATATTACATGCCTCCACCATGAGCACTTTGCACAAACTCACATGATAGATAACTGCACCCACAGCTTTGCTCCAGCCAACGTGACTTTATCATGAACAAAAATTTCGGAGATCTTCTAGACAATGAAGCAAACAAAAATGCAGCCCAAAAAAGCCTTCCTCCTTTCTCTGTAGAACTGTTTCCACTGTTTCCTCATTACTGTCACCTCCATTTTGCTCAACTTGCTTGACACAAAGTTTCTAAGTCCTCCAAGGCACACCTGGGCAGGAGGCTATGTGCCACTTAACACACTGGGGACCTTAACCTGCCATCAGACTGCAGCAGCAACAAATGACAAGAATAGGTCTTGACAAACATGGCTGGATTCTGCCATTTTTGTGCAACAATAGTAAGTTTGACAGATTCAAGCCTGCCCTCATGCCTGAGACACTGCTGCCTGCAGAGCAGGAAGCTCTCACTCCTCCTCAAAGCTATTGCAGCCAGGTCAAGGACATTGCTCCTTGCTGCAATCTGTCAGTGCCGATTTAGGAAGTCCCAGCTCCCTTCCCCTGAGTGCACAGGCTCTGGCTGGCCTTGCCTGTAGTTCCATGTGTGTCCAAGAGCCAAAACCTTATCGCAGTCCATCTCTGTCTCCTCGCAAGAGCAGAGTTAGAGGAGGAGTTGGCCTGGTCTGTTTGTGCTGGTATGACAGCCAGCTCCTGTTTTGGATTAGAGAATGACAATTTTCCCTCCCTCCACATCCCTTGCTGGGCATTTAAAAGACAAGGATTTGTGGGAAAGGGAAAACACTCATGATAGGTTCCATACCTCTTTTGCCCTCCCTTTGCTCTGGTGCAAATGAAAGCCCCAGGCCCATGGGCTGTATCTTTGAGTGCTGTCCAAAGGCCTGACTTTTCTCAGCCCAGGGCACAAAATAACAGTGGCGAAGTGTTCATGCAGCACCTGAGCTTACCTGCAGTTCCCCACACAGAGGACTGCTGGCAGAAGACCAGTTTTCAGTGCATGTCACAACTTGGGAGAGAATTGCAAAAGCACTGCTTCCCTATCAAACGTCAGGGTGGAGATCTGTTGACTCCAATTCCCATCTTTCAAAGCAGGGCAGAGAATGAATGTGAACCAGCAATAAGTCCCAGACACAAAGGAGTGCAAATAAATTAACAAAACACAGCTGAGAATGGCAGGGGCAGCAGAAACATCCCCAACACACCAACCGCTGCAAGGACTGCTGTGCATCTTCCTGCTGATGTGCAACACACCTCCACAACACCAGTGTTTGCTGCAACACCTACAGGGAGTTTCCTTGGGCTAGAAAGGCTATGGTTGCCCATGGGGACAAGGAGGTGGTTTTGCTGTGTGAGGTTGTCTCACCCACACTGGTTTTCACTGGTCTGGCTGGATGTGTCTGTGTGTGGCCCTGCTGGCCGCTCTCTCAGTGCTCTTGAAAAATAATCCAAAATCACTTGTTTTCTTTCCATGCCATTTGCTTCTGCCCCTGTTCTGGAGTTGTCTTTGACTCCATCACAGCATCCCAAGGGTTTGCAGGCACCTTTAGGCAGCCTTGCTGAGGCAGCAGACTGTGGCAGCAGGGCATGCTGGGTACTCCCCTGCTCCTAATCCTGTCTTTTTGCCAAGGTATCTTCCCTCAACACTGCCTTCGCCAAACAGACTGATCCCAGAGATACCAGCCTCCAAAGGACCTCAAGGTGGGTCTGTCACAAACTTTCTTCACAGATGCTGCATGAATTTAAACTTTCCTTCAGAATAAAAGTCTGGAAACTGAAAATAGGAAGTCGGCTTTTTTTCCACAGGTTTTCCTACCCAAGCCTTGCCATCAGCCATGGTCCACATCCAACAACTTAATGACTCAGCTACTTCAGTCCCTGTGTTCCAGAGCACCCTGAGTCCCTCCACTAACAATTGCCCTGAATGCCCCTGCCAGCATTGTGCTGTTACTCTGAGCACCATTTGCTTGCCTGCAAACACCCAACCTGCTGCACCATCACCCATCTGCTCTGCCATCTGCCTGCCACAGCCTTCTCTGCTGCTGCACTGTGCACTGTTCTCCTGGGAAAGTCATGGCTCTATCCTGAAAGAGAGGGGCTACAGCACTTTTTAAATCAACAGAGAGAGGAAGTTCTGAATTTGTACAAAGTGCTCCAGAGCCCATGGGTTGGCTGGGACATCATCTTACCAGGCACTGCCTGATGCACCGTAAATGGTGCTGACACATGTACCTATTCATGCTGGCCCCAAACTGACAATACCCTTTGCCCTCCAAACAACATTTGTGCTACGTTCCCCCTACCTACCCCTGCTGAGATCCTGCCAGTCTGGAATGTATTTTCCCATCTCCTCTGAGCAGTCTGACATCTGAATGGGGACACTCCATGCATCCACATACCTGCCATGCTCCCAGTACTGCTGTGCTCAGCAGTAGAAGGGGAATGATGGTCCAGGTTTCCAGGAGGAACACCATGGCTTAGGACTGACCACGTGAGTGGTTCTGTGGGACTGGGGCTCTTTAATCATGGTAGGAAAGAAGGAAAAGGGACAAAGGGAGAGAAGGAGGGGGAAGCACTGGGCAGGGCTCCGAGGAAAATGTGCTGTGGACAGTTTGCTTGAGCTCCTTGGAGACTCCTGATGGCTGCTGTGATCTCCTCACCATGAGACCCAGGGATGATTTGCTGTCACATGCACTGAGCACCCTGTTTTCTTTCTAAGAGAAGAGCTGGACTATTTAGGAGAGATTACATTCATGCTTGAGCTTATCTGCAAGTGCTAGGCTTATTCTCTGGGCTTTAAGGTTTATTTAGACTAAATAAGGTTTACACATTTGGTTGGTGAGGAATGCAATGTATACATTATAATTATGTAGTTAATGCACTAATCTCTGCGATGAGCTCTCCTGGTATAACTCAGTACAGTTATCCAAAACCTTCTTTTAATCTCTAAGGAAGGATAATTTTAAGAAGAAAAACATGATTTCTCCTGCTGTCTTTATGCAAACCCTTTCATTCACAGATTGCTCTTAGACTGACTGAAGCAGTGGTTAAATCCACTGTGAACATATAATCCCAATACAGATGCAAGATCACAGTGCCATTACTAAATTTATTGCTTTCATAGCAGTTCTGTGGGGGTCCTGCCTCCATCCAGCTCTTTAGATCATTAGATACCTGTGCAAGAAATAACTTTCAACGTCTGTTTTACACCATTTACATAGCTGATGCCCCAAAAAAGGAGACTGATAGCAGAGCCTAAGAATATATTACCCATCACAACCACTCCAGTCTGTTCATAGAAAGCCTGAGTAGTAAGCTGGCATCACAACTGCACACATCATTGCTTCCATAGCCATCCATCACCATGAACCCAAGTGCTGCATGTAATCATTCTCATGTGAAAATGCCCAGTTTGCCTCCAAAATGGGCCCTTACTCGTTATTTAGGCGCTGAGTTGTCTGAGCTATTTATTCATTGTGCAAACAATTTTTTTCTCATAATGAAGCCCATTATGTGAAAAAGTCAACCTTAAGGAGTGTGAGGACACAGTTCATATAAAAATCAATGCAACCTTTCACAGAAGCATAAATCAGATCAGCTCTGACATATATGAAAATATTTGGGGAATGCTTAATGACATTTTTGTGTTCTTGTAAATTATGTGCTTTGGGCTGACTTTAGAAGCAGAAATAGGGAAAGCTCATCTCATACCAGGAAACATCAGCAATTGAAGCCACTACCTTTCTCATGATAGTTTCACAGATCTTCATTTCATACATCTTCCAATAAGCCCACACACATAGAAACATAGAATCATTAATATTGGAAAGAGCTGCTATCCTCTTTGAGGTTCACCAAGCTGATTTCTAACTAATTTTCAAAGTGACAATGCCTAATCCCATTCAGATATTTCCCCCCTTCAGAATATAATTCAAACATCGGTTAAAACTGCATAGAAAAGTTACTATCCCATTGAATTTTTGCTCCTGCATGCATGTCCTTGAGTTTCTTCTTCAGAATGAAATTCCCATTTTGGAATTCATTCCTCCAAGTAATTGTTCTAGGGCCAGTTCTTTGGCCCTAAAAAGAGAAATACAGGAGGCAAGGAAAAGTTCCTTCATGTACTTATTTTGAGGGACAAGTAGAGCATTGTGCCTGACTGACAGTCAAAGGTTCAAGAGTTGGGACAAATCAAGCAGCAAGTAAATGAAAAGGGGACCTGCAGAAACCTGAATGACACTAGCCTCCTAGGGCTGGTATGGAGTATGGGAATCTTAGGAAAAATGGGGATATCTGGACTAATAAAATGTATGAGCTTTCAGAACTCATTGTAAGGTGGAATATTTTATATCTATAATAGTTTATTGGACTTGTAGAAATGGAAAGAAATATGTGCAGCTTGAAACCTTTGCTTTTCAGTGCTGGTTGGCTGAGGCTGCAAACATACCATTCTTCAAAGGGAAAGAACTGGGAGGTCAGTGGGCAGGTAGAAAGGTATTTAAAATCAGAAGGCTGAATGGATAAGAGCTGCTCCCCTGACTCTGTGAATGTCAGGCACAGACCACCACTATCAAAATCAAGTGGTGTTTGTTCTCTTAACTACAGAGAAGAAACAACATTTGCCCAGCAGTGAAGAGCAGTTACTGAGACTTTGGAGTCTTGAGTATTTATCAGCAGGCTTGGAAATCATATAAACCTTATCTCCTTGTTTGTGTTTTTGAAAAACAGATAACTTTGCCCTCTGAAGACACTGCTATCTTTATGGGGCAGATGAAGTGGGCTTGGTGCCTGCTCTTCTTCAGGAACTCGCATTCCTGCTTCATGGAATTTTGCTGTGATTTGGGCTGTTACCATGGCCTAGGACTCACTCCCTGCAGAGCTGCTGTCCCTAACTGATGGGTCCTCTATCAATTATCTTGGCTTATTTATTACTCACATGGCATAATAACCTTAACATGTTTTGACTTGTTCCAGTCACTCTGGACTACACATTTGGTCAGGTTTGGATGGTGAACCCATGGGTTCCCCTTCTCTGACAGAAAACTGTAGACCCATTCTCTGCACTAAGTCAGCAGTTACTTTCAGATATTTGGCTACCTGTAGTCTCCTTTGAGGAAGTAAACATGTTGGTAGGAAGCACTGAGTATATGAAAGGTCCTCTCCTAGCCTGAAGTTTTGTTTTCCAATATGAAATAAGGAATTCCAGCCTTGATTCTGAATGTCAGAGCAAGATGAACGAAAGCACGGATTTAGCAAATTTCTCTTGGTGCAGCCATAATCCTCCCACACCACGGCTAGACACAGCTGGAGTCATCCAAAGGACCTTTCTTGCCACAGGAGTGTTGCCTTGATTTCTGTTGCATGTGGAGAGATGGCAACCTAGTCTTGGTACAGTTTAACCTTAGCTCCATCCAGAGCTGAATCCCCTAAATCTCTCAGTGCTGCTCCACCACTTGGCTGTGGAGGGATGAGCCTGCTGGGTAGACTGGAAGTTAAAGCTAGGGGAAGCAGAAAAGGCAGTAGTTGTTAGCTGATGTTGTCAGGAAAAGAGTTTTTTAGTGCTCATGTCAGGGACATGGCAAACTGTCTGAAAGCAAATGCTTGCTGGTTCTGCCTGTGCTGGTGCAGAGGGCCAGTCCCCTTCTTGCTCAGAACAGGGCTAATGGTGAGGCCTTTTGCAGCCTTACTGGCTTGGACTGAACCTGCAATACAGAGCCCAAAAACACACTGAGATGTTTTTTCAGAGGTGAAAACGCTGCAGTGCATATTTCACCGTTCCCTACTGTAAGTGACACTATGGAATGCAAAAATAGCTAGATGTAAAAAACAGGTTGAATCTATTTACTAAAATATTTAGTCAGATTACAAGCTTTCATACCTTTCAAATAAACTGCCTTGTATTCTGATTATTTAGGTCTCTGAATGTCAGGAACCCTGGGAAAAGAAATTTTACTTAAATCCCTCAGTGTTTTACACTTGCATAGGATGAACTGACTTCTTTGCCCTAGTAGAAAACTTGAGGAAAAAACCCAACCCAAAGCTCTATAAGCTCTATATTCAGAGGTTCAAATCAAGGGGATATACATTCCTGTGGCTTCATACAGGACATGACACCCCAGTAAGACCCCTGCTGCTGTACGCCCTGCTCCCTCCCCTCGCAGTGACAATGTTAAGTTCCTGGGAAGTCCGTGGTGTGGCTTCCTGGAAAAGGGTGCCTCTGAGCACGGGGCACCGAACCCACTGAAGCCAACAGGAGGTTAACTCAGATCACAGCTATTCCCATAACCATGTATTACAGACTGTTGGATTTTGTTTCAGTGATGAGCTCCAAGTACAGCCAAAAGCGAAGAGAGGCACGTTGACCTCATAGTTTTGTGAATACTGATCGAGCAGTCCAAGACAATTAAAAGCAGAGAATACGTGCCATCTCCAAACCCCTGGCGAGGCACTGCCAGAAGTTACCGCTGCCCTGTCCGACTGAAAAGACATTAACACCCGCTGCAGAGGAGGTTGGAAGGCAGCCACCCTCGATGGATTCCTTACGAGCACTGACTAGAGTCAAACCGACTTCAGTCAGAGATTTACACAAGCCCCATAATCTAATAGTAGAGTTTACTTTAAGAGAGTGGCACACCAAAGATAGTAAAATGCAGTTTTAGCTAACAAATCTACATGCTTCCACAGAAAAGCTCCAGCCCTCATGGAGCATGTCAGCACTGCAGAGCGCCTGGCGCGGATTTATAGTTTTCAGTTTACTGCCGAGGAGTTATTGTTAACTCCATTGTTATAGGCTTTCTGCAATTAAAAGTTCCAGACACACTTATCATTTTTAAACAGAGCTAATAAAACCCAGTAAACTCTGAGATGTTATAGGTTTTACCGTGCTGTTAAACATCTGAAACTTTTTTATGCTTGAATTTTGACCCACGTTAGGAGAGATTTTGGAAGTAAATTGGCTGTTCTAAGCTGATTTACTTCTGATTTGCTTGGAGATGCAAAATTTCATATAGTTTTTCTTTATTATAGTAACAGATACAGCACAGCGATAGACATTTTCCCTCGTGCATGCAACAGGTGATCATAAGCTAAGCGCTATGCCTCTTACAAGTCACCTTCAAATGTTCTGTGCTTTTTGTGTCATAAATTATAAAGAATGATGGTTATTTTTGTTGTAGCATAATCCTCCCACACCACGTCTCATGTGAGTAATGTTTTCTCTCACGTGAGTAATGTTTTCTCTCTTTTCTATCAAAGCTTTAAGAAAACGTACTTTTCATTTTTCTCTACAGGGGGCTACAGGTACAAATTCTACTTCTGATCATCTGTATTCACGTGTTCAGAAACATATTAGGGTACATGGATGGGGCACAGAACCTCGACAGGTGGGCAGAATAATTTTACCCTGCGCATTTCCCAGCACTTTGGGAACCAGCCTCAGCAGCCTCACAGCGGACACTTACAGAATCCAACTTCTACTGACAAGGTTATGGATCTGCTTTTTAAATGCTTCAAGGTTAATCTTAGTTTCAAATTCCATGAACATTCAGAGATCCTGGTGCCAAGTCAGTATACTTTGAGAGATATATATATTGCGAATGGTATCTATTGAGATATAATATCCACACAAATAGAATTCCTCTTGTAGAAGCACAGATACTATAAAAATCCAAACATATGTAGCGGAAAAAAATAACAGAAAACTCATATTCATCAGAAACCAACTTTACTGTAAGAAAATTGCTATTTGCACCCTGCATTTCATTGCAACAACTGGGACTGGCACTACAAAACTCCTTTGCACTGCAAAAAAGTTTCACTATCTTTGAGATTGTTCGATGGGTTAAGCATACGGACAGAGGAAGTAACAAAAACAGTGTGCATGATCTGGAATAGAGATTACTGAATGGAGGGGTGTGTATAGGACTGAAAACCAACATCCCTGTAAAAGCTTTGGGAGGCTTAGTGCACAAGCTTGAAACCCCTGCTTTAAAAACATGGATCAGAAGCGTTTTATCAGGCTGAACACAGTTGTTCATCCCTGATCCCACCTCTTCCCATACACCAGAAAGAGGCAAAGCTTTACGTCAGGTGGGATGCACCTTGGTTGAAGCTGTGGGCACACTTTCCCTCAGTGGTATCGTTTAACACACAGCATCTTCAGGTTTCGCTTATCAAGTCCAGCCACTGGGAACATTGTGTCTTTACAATCAGAAATTCCAGTTTCTGTATCAAAGGACGCACACACCCACATCTCTCTGCATTTTTAAAAGCCCATCATCTACTGCAAACTTGTGCAATCTGCATCAGAGATTTAGAAAAAGAAAGAGAGAGAGGTTTGTCTTTTAAGAAAAAAAAAAAAAACTTACCAAAAATAAGTGAAGTTCTCTAAAGTTGCCCTGAAGTTGAAATAGCCCAGAACACCAGTGCAGAGCCTGCCTTAAACTCTCTCTCTTTCTCACTCCCCCTCTCTCTCCAGCAATTGGAAGGAGGGCTGTGCAGAAATTCAGCAAACAATTTTCCTTCTATGTCGACCGGGGCGTTCCTCTACGGGCAGAAAGGGGATGGCTAAGCCTGGGTGAGGCTCGTTGCTCTCTCCCCAAGCCAAAGAGCACTGTCGCAGATTACACAGCCTGTGAAATCCAATCCCTTTCTCTGCTCAGGCAACAGCTGTACGGCTTCAGCTGAGGCGGGGAGACCCTGGGCTTGTTGCTGGTTAGGCTTTCCATGCTGGGGAATGGGGGGTACACGGGTTTCCGTAAACTCCGTGTCTTCTCCCAGTTCACTGCCTCCAGCCACAGGCACGAGCGTACACAGGGTGGAGATGCGGGGCAACTTCCGCGGGACTGAAAGTATATGGGATGTGGGCGCCCGCACAAAACAAACATCTCTTTTCCTGAAATTCATTCCCAGCCTTGCTCCAGGACACAACCGGGTAATTAACGTTATACGTATTAGTAAACTCTCATGCAAGCAGGCACACACACAGGATGCAGCCTGTCAGCCTCTCACAACAGCGCGGTTCAAAGGGGTTTCAAGGCTGTTCTAGTGCCCTCTCTTAAGTTCGTTTTTCCTTGCCACTTTCAGTCAGCTGTTTAATTCTTTCCGAAAAAAAAAATAAATCCCTGAATGCTGAGCTGACAGTCCTTACACCGAGTGAAGCGTTGTGGAGGCTCGCAGGGTGGGAGTGCCAGTGTGCTTTAGTGCTGCCTTCTCTGTGTGTCCTGATACTTTACACTTGAGGAAAGCTGCTTAGCGCCAACAGAAATGGATTTATGAAAATTCCCAGCCCCTCCTCTCACCTGTTTCTATTTCTCCACCCCATGTATAGGAAAGAAATTTATAATACAGCTGATTCCTCCCTCTCTAAGGAATTCCACTGATCCTTTGACTCCTCCTCCCTGAAGCTTTGAAAAGTCAGAGGAACAAATTTCAGTGTGGGTTTCCCCGTGTCACAGAGGCATTTGGCTGCTCGTTTGCATGCTGTCAAATAGGGGTGAGGTGAGAGAGGGTGCAAAATATAAACAACACATGAGCAGCCCTGGGAGTGTCCTGAAATCGCTCCAGCTGCTTTGCCAACACCCCAGAACAGGTAAAAAACACACCAGCTGAAGGAAAAACCTGTGTTTATAGATCAGCCTCACTTCATGTTGAGGCAGAAGCTGGTAGGGATTTTTATGCTGTTGGCCCTGAAATTCTGCAGATGTTGGATTTCTGGACCCAACTTTAGAATGGGCGGACATGGTTCCTCCATGTGGAAAGTGGAGAGGGAAAACTGAGTGTAGAGCTCTGCTTCCATCCTGTGTGGGTACTTAACACAGGCATTTTATGAAAACTGGTCTTAACAGAACTACAGTATTTATATTAAAGAAAATTCTGTAACTTGTGCAATTAATGTATACTTTTATATGTATTTAGACATTATATATTAATTATAGATGTCATATATAATTTAATTTATGAATACTATACATAATTTTATCTAATTAATATATGTGGTTTGTCAGCATATGACCTGAATAACACCATAAATTGTGTCTATTTATTCTATGACTCTGCTGGGTATCTATATAAAATATATAATATATAATCACATATATTGTGTGACTATATATTATATAGATAATAATATATAATTAATATGTTGTGAAGCACTATGCAGTTCATATGCAACCTCCTATTTCCTTGTGAGTGTGGCATCCACATCAAGAAATAAAAAAAAATAGGTTGGCTGTAGCCAATGCAGGGAGGTAAGGCTGCAACGAGGCAGATGAGGCAATGGGACTGTGACAGCACAGGGCATGTGAGACTCTTCAAGGTGGCACATGGAAGTGTTCAAGATGAGGTTGGATGGGGCTTTGAGCAACCTGGTCTAGTGGAAGGTGTCCCTGCCCATGGCATGGGGGGTTGGGACTAGATGATCTTTAAGGTCCCTTCCAACCCAGACTATTCCATGACTCCATGTTTCGAGAGGGATGTCCCGCAGCTGCCTCAAGGATGGAGGCAACCAGAAGCAATAAAGGCTTCCTGAGGTGTGGTCAACAGCAGTAAAGTAAACTGAGATGGCTGGGAACAGGAACAAGGCCTCTCTATAGCAAGATTTTGGCTTGCTCTGCTGCCACCCAGAGAATTCTATCCCCAGTCTTTAGGACTATACCGAGGTCCAGCCTTTCTGAACCATCTTTTAACATCCTGACAAACAACATATATTTTTAGAAACAGACATGCAAAACAAGAAGCCCAACCTACATCATGGATTGATGTGGAGACAGCTCATTTGGATGCAGAAACCTGGCTCATCCCTCCAGAGCCAGCGGTGCCAGCAGCAGCACTTTAGGAGGGCACAGGCCATGGGGTGACAGCAGCAGGGTGCTCCATCCCCATTCAGTGCTGTATTTCAGCTGTCTTTGCTGAATATATGGATGGGCGTTGCTTCAATCTTTCAAGAATTTTTAAAGCCCACAGGAGACAAAATCCTGCCTTAAGTTGAGAGAAACCAACTGTTTTTTCCATAAACCTGGAAGAAATTAGTATATTCTTTTTCATGGTATTGGGAAATCTACGTTCATTGTCACTGGCTTTTTTCCAGTCTCATCTCAGAACTGGAGGTGTAAGCCCGAATGCCTGAGCAGTGCCCTGCTGCTCTAACTCCAGTGAAGACAATTCCTGTGTTGAAGATCTATCCCCACACAACTTCAAGCCTGAAATCTCCCCTCGTCAGCCAATATGGTGCAGTTCTGTGACTATCAGATTATTTCAACATTATTTGACCGACATGACTGCATAACGCTCACTTGGTTTATTTTTAAATATTTATCAAATCCACTGTTTGTCTACTGAGCTATTGAAAAAAATGCTATCAGGCTGATAATTTCCAGTTCTCTGAGTGATTGGAGCACAACAGAGATGACTCATTCAGTGGTTATACTCCAAATAGCCCTTGTGTTTACTCTTCTTGATAGACATCTAAATATTAAAAGATAAATCCCTTTGAGTTATGCTGTGGCAATATTGAATGTTCCTCTCTGCTCTCCTGCCTTGCCAGGAAGCACCACTGATTGTCAAATTTCTCTATCCCACCTCTAACCCCATTTCTCAACTTCCCTGTATTACAGCATTGTTTTCTTTACTCTGTTCACAGGTAAGGCTGAGAACACACAATTGAATGACACAAGCTCTCTTTTATTAGTTTTATTCACACCCTGACCTGTGAATGGACTGACTTATGCATTAGGGTGTGCTGCTTTACTAGTAATTGAAAAATGAGATGCAAAACAATGGGAATTTTCTCGTGTTTTCTTTGGCCTAAGGAGAGAGAGACAGCATGTTCCTTGAGATTATACTAAAGCATGCTCTGAAACACAAATTTCTGTAGTTTATTGTGGAGGATGCAAGGGTGATCATTGCTATTCTTTTTCCTTTTTAGCGGTTAGGAATCTTTAATTATTTGAGGGAAAAATACAAAGTAGACAAGGCTGGGTTGCAGAGAAGACCAGCTAAAGAAAGTGAACTTGTCTGGACAATTCAGAATGGAGTTAAAAAATTGAGGACCCGGAACTTAAAGAAAAATGTGCTCCCAAGAGAAGGAAGCAGAGAAGAAAGAAAAAGGAAGGGAAAGCCAAGATCAATATAAACAGAAGATGTAGAGGAGCAGATGGAACTGAATGTAAGACTGGCAATGAAAGGAATGAATTGATGGCTGTGGAGGGATCTGGTCACTAACTCTCAGTTCAAGTCCAAAGGAAGATAAATGTAATATTAATCATCAATTTACAGACATCTCCTCTGCTTTGTCTCTCATGACTCTGCATTTTGTTATGACAAGGAAATGGATGTATTTATCTATTTTACAGTCACTTAGTTTGAACTAAAAAGGTATTTAAGCCAGGCACACAAACTTCTTCTGAATTTGTTCTCTTTTGCAATACATAAGCCACTAATATGATTGATTTGCTTCAACATTTTTTTTTTGCATAAAACTCTTCCAGTTGCAGGTAGACATATAACCTCACAAACAGAGAGAGCGCCAGATATGGAAATGAGGTTCCATCACTGCATCTTTTAAGAAGGTTTGGTGTTGGACTCAAAGACCTCATTCTGAAGTTAGTCAATTCAGATGAATTCCCACCCCCCCAAAAAAAAAGTGAATGGGTGTCATTCATGTATCTTGTAACCTAACTAAGTCTGTCCTCCAAATAGATTAGTCTTGTGTTCTTTATAACCTTTTCATCTGAGAATTTACTCAAAAGAGGCTCCTGTGTCTACCTGCTCTTGGTAGGTTCTACCTGCACTATCTGCATGCTGCAATGACACCAACATGCAACTGCTACTATTTTGTATAGTAAGACATTTCTCCTTTGTGAAGATAAACAAATGTCAACTACACAGTTGCAGGGATAGAGTAGTAAAATCCAAACCCAAGGGAAATAGCCCAGACAACCCCAAGGTCTATTTTCAGAAAGTCAAATATTCTCTTCTGGGACGCCTAAATACATATTTTTTTCAATTTAGTGGTTAATACTCTTGCTAATGAAAAAAAAAGGGGGGGGGGAGGTTTAAAATGCTGATCTGCAACCAGCATAAACAAAACCCCCACTGACAACAGGGAAAGCATTATTTAAAAAACAAATGAAACCTTTTCAAGACCAATCCTTTAGCTAACAGGAGGAAGAGAAAAAGGAAACTAATTCACTCCGGACAGTTTCTTTTACTTTGTCCTCGGGCATATGCTCCATCTCCCTCTGTCCCCCAGACGTGTTTCCACTGGCCCTGACAGTGCTGGCATTGACCTTGTGCAGCCAAAATAGCTTGGACAGAATGAACCAGAAAAACAGGAGCCAGCCAGAGCAAGGGGCAACACAGCCACGGCCATGGACCTGGGGGAAAACTGCTATAATTAGCAAGGCTCATACAAAAAACATGGTCCTGGTGGAGCTGCTGCCCTCCTGCCCTGCAGTTGAGTGTTAGATCGTTCAGAGCAGAGGGGAGCAGAGCCATCATCTGCAGAACTCTTCACACACCTTGGCCCGACGGGTCACCTAACCATCAAGATCCACCTCTGCTGCTGGTGGAGATCCATCTACAGATTGTGTGCTGTGGAGGGCTTTAATTAAAGGTTAAAGTTCCCACCCAACCATCTCATTCCCTTCTCTCTGCTGTTTTTAGTTCCCCTCTCAGCTGGAATTCAGAACTGACTGTGGACCTTTATTATTTTACTATTTCGAAACCTGAGATATTGTATAGAAAGCACTCCCAGGCTCCTCCCTGAAAAGTGAATATTGGTGACAAATAGCCGACACCAAGAAAACAAAAGCATCTTTTCAAGCTGTAAATATAGGCCTTAATTACCCATGAAAAACCTGTTTGTACTAGGTGGTAATGCTCAAGCATCTGAAAAAGAACTGTTTGAAACAAACTATTTCTCTTTCTGCAATGTCATTATGCTGCCTTAAGCACTTTCTTTCCAGTTTTGGTACTTCTGATTATCACCAAGTCAGTAATTTTTCCCAAGTTTCGAAATGCATGGAAAAAAAAGCCCAAAGACTGCCAAACTGTGAACACAACATTGACTAACTCTGTATTTTCAACCATCTAATGAATGGATATTTCTGAAGAGAACTTTTAAGAATCTTTGTGGGACATTTGTTGTATTTCATCAAGACACTTTTTTCCTATCAAATTGAAAGTGGAAGGATGTTGCCACCGATGTTTCCAGATCTCATATAAAAAGCAGACACCAATAAAAGCCAAGTATAATTATTAAATGTAGTAGCTCAGATGCCACTGGAAAAAACCAGAACTTTCCATTTGTTGTAGCAAAACACATTTCAGATGCTTCACTGCATTGGGGGGTTTTTGTGGGTTTGTTTTTTTTTTTTTGCATGTGTGTGTTTTTTTGTTTGGTTGGGTTTTTGTTGTTGTTGTTGTTGTTGATGTTGTTTTTTGGTTGGTTGTTTTTTTTCCCTTTTCCTTTTTACCAGTCCCTGTATGGAGTGGCATAAACTCTTGGGTTTTGTGGGGGCTTGTGTGGCTTATAACAGAGTCTGTTTCCAGCTGTGGAACCCTCCCTTGTTGTTTTTCTCTCCAAAGCCTTAAGAACAGTTCTTGAACAAAAATCTTAAAATAAAAGAGTCCTGGCAGATGATCTCACTATGTGCCCTGGGGGTTTCCACGGCATTTAGCGAACCAGTGGTTAGTATATTTGTTGAAGGGGAGCAGATAAAGAAGTAACTGGGACCTGCACTGAAATAATCGCTTTCATCTGGCTTCGGGGTGCTGATGAAACCTGCTTTTGGTGATGGAAATATTCACCTGGGGATCTGGCTGTGCCCACATAGCCTTGCGCAGGAAAGGGCAGATTGCTGGCAGTGGGTCTGTGGGCACGGGGGGGAGGGTGGGGTGGGGTCGGACATTCCTTACAGTTACTTCTTTCTTGAGACTGTTTTAATCTAAACCCTCACATGCATCTGGAATGCCACCTGTTACTGGATTACTTGCAGCTGTTCCTGTGTCCTGCTCGGTGGGCAGGAGCTGGCAGATGCTGCCTTTGACAAAAAGCAAGAAGCCCAGGTGAATGCAAAAAACAGGAGAAACTCTCTCAAAATGGGGAACGAGCAAGCACCAGTTCCTGTTTTGCTAATAAATAAACTTTTCCTCCAGATGATGAATGCCCACCCTGTTTTGCCCCTCCAAGGCAGGGGCACGCAGGGAGTCTGGGCATTAAACGAGGGTATTTTCATGCACACAGGGGTTGCTGTGTGCCCGTGGCTGGCACACATCACCATGGAAAAACAGGGTCAGCACTACTGCTACTCGGTGTGCATCTTCAGGGCGTGGGCTGGGACAGAGAAAGGACTCAGCTGATGACAATGGGGCTCACTGTTTGCCGTAGGATGTCAGCAACACAGCAGGGTTTATTTCTTAATGAAGTGAGTCACTTGATCGGTATCCAGTATCTGTTAAGTTGAGTATGGGGTGGATCCAAATGTTAGAGGACCTCGTTTTAAAAATACCATTCACCACTCATGACTGGCTTGCACTGTGTAAACATCATCAGTGAGAGATGGAAATACATTAGGTTAATTCCATCTCGGGCTTCGAAGTCTCCTGCTTCCTTACAGAGCTGAGACTGATTTTCCAACAACATGAAATGCACCTCAAAGCCCTACATCCTATTACAAATAAGCCTCCCCTTGGAAAGGGAAAAGCCAGAAGTACAGGGTAAGTAAAATCAGATAATCAGCACAGTTATCTGACTTCTGCACTTAAGTTTACTCAGCTGAACTGGCTCACTGGTGCCCCAGAAAGGAAAACTGTGGGAAAGAGCAGCCAAAAGAAAAAGCTCCTCTCACTACACTTGTGATTCTATTGGCTTTATCCTGTGCAGTTCTCAGCATCCTCAACGTTGGAATTAAATCTTTGGGCATTAAGGATCTTGGCACATATACCTTAGCACGCCAGGGCTTTGTAGTTTTTGTGACTTTTCATCCCATTTGCTGTCACTGAAATCAGCTGGAGTATTGCCTTTGACTTTAATGGCAGCAAAGTTGAGCCCTTAAGTGCTTTGCTCCCGACTTTCTCCCTCTGAACAGCAGAATAGACCTCAAATAGGGATGAGAAATACTTCATGTCGCCTTTTTCTCCGGCCAGTGCTGGAGAAGAGTAAAATGTTACTGAAACTGCCCAGCGCCTTGATTCACATCCAGAAATTGAGTTTAAACCAATGACTGATGCTGCTGGCAGAAAAAATCAGCTCGATCAGTATGAATAGGACTCCCTTGGGTTCTGATGAAGTGCTCAGTTGCAAGGTGGCATTTGTGTGCAAAGTGGAGAGGAGGAAAGTGCCCCGGTACCTGTGACACACTGAAATGAATCTCTCCCCACCACTGTGCTGGTGTCTTTGAGTTCAGCTGCCAACCACTTGGTTGAACAAATAAACCCAATGTGTAGTAATTAATTCCTCATAATTTGACAATGATGCTAGTGGTAAACAAAGTCACTGCTCAGTCTTGCACAGCACATGGCGCTATGTTGGATCTGGCGGCATTTGCCAACAGATAGGAATCGATGAAGTGAGAGCAACTAACTCATATTTTTTTAAGGGGAGACGTTATATATATTGTGGAGTGTTGATAGCAGAAGTGCTCTCAGTTGCTGATGCAAACCCCATGAACACAGTCTAAGAAGAAAGACTGCAGAGCCCAAAATGGTCAAGGAGCAGAGAAGAGCACTTAATCTGTGAGCACAAAAAACTGAACACTGCCAGCAGCGAGTCCTGTTCTTTCACAGTCTGTTATCTCACAGAAGTGTTTGCATCTTGAATCTTTCTTTGCTTGTAAATAAAAATATTTAGGTTTATTTTTCCTAAAAAAAAAAGGTATTGAAACTACGTGGGGACTAGGAGAAGAACTGAATTTTAAAGATTTTTACACAGTGTTCATGAAATGATTGGAAAGCTAAATCAAGAATTACTGACAGTTTAGCTTTTTCTTAATCTGGTTTCAAATAAGAAATTAGGTTATTCATTAAAAGAATCCCAAATACCTGGATTGATCAAAACACATGATGTGACAAAACACAAGAGCAAAAGAGAAAGGAAAGGGGATGTAGCTCTGCTGTTTTCTATCTCATGCTTGGTCAGTTTACTTATGTTAGCTTTGTTTAAACACTTTTGTTTTTACAAAATGGGAAAAAGTGTTCTTAAAAGTTTCTTATTTAAAATGAGTGTACCTATGGATGAATGGGTAAAAGAGAAGCTATTGGGGAATTTTTGAAATGTAGTTTTAGCCACTACTAAGTTCTTGCTCAAGTAACTTAAATGGAGGCTGTAGTGCTCCTCATGGTAACTCTTATGTGATCCTTCCTGCTTACACAGTCCTGAACTCCCTCTGAGCCCCTCTGGCAGCTGCAGGATCCTGCACGGACCAGAGTCTTGTCTAGGCAGACCCACGTGCCACATCCCAACCCATGTTTCTGAGTAATATGAGTGACTCAGGAAACACATGTGACAGCTCACAAGCAGCTCTGTGAAGGCTTCCAATTTCACACTAAACAGACACATGATCCATCACCTTCTTCTGCTAATGGTATCCTATGTATAGAGTGATTCAGTGAAGTAGCACTGGCCCTACAGATTACCAAACTCAAAATCCTGGTTTCAGAAACTATTCCTTTTCCAAATATTCAACAAATGCATGACAGAGGTGTGATAAGGAAATAGAAGAGCAGAACTGCAATTAGCATCACCTGCTCAAATCTGATTTGTTAGTCCTTGATGAAGATCTTTGGATGCATAAAGAGAAGCAAGTCATCCTTTAAGCAGTAACCATGAATAAGAAGGATGCTGAGTGTGACAGTACCCAGCACCAGTCCTGCAGCACCATTGGAAAACAGCACAGGCTCAGTCCCCAGAGTGTCTCTGTCTGTTTTTAGTTACAGCAATAAAAGGGCTCAGGGTGCCTTGTGATAAACTACTGCCTGAAGCCCAATGCCATTTGTAATTGCTAGCACAGCTGATTACTGTCCCTGGGTTAAAGGAATTGCCCGTTACTCTGGGCTCCGCTTCATGACTCAGCTCCTGAGCACTGTTCGAGTGGCAGAGGGGAGAAGCTGCCAGGCTGGGATCCCCCTCTGTTCTCTTTGTGGAAATAGGATGTGGCTTTGCACGACAGGCGTTTGTGCTCTGCGAACTGTCTGAAGGGATTACACGGAGCGAGGTCATAATTGTGTGCTCTGATATTGTTGATGTATTATAAATGATCCATTATTCATCCGCATGAGCAAAGCCAGAGGAATGGAAAATTAAAACGTGAAACTAGTGAGCACAAAAACCGAGCAAGTGATTCATGCTGTGTGGAAAATGGGCCTCACTGGGTGTAGGTCTGTAGCTCTGTAGAATTAAGCACAACTACAGGGGCTAATAATTTACCTCAGTAACAACAGTTGGCTTGCTCTCGGTCCTGAAAAAAGCACATGCACCCTGGGTGAGACTTCCCCATGGGTGAGACTTCACCATGTCTGCTTCCCCAGGTGCCTTTCAGCTCTCCCAGCTGGCTGAGGAAGGTGGAATTCTGTTCTTCCCCTGTGAACATGGGGATAAGAGGGCAGAACAGATTTTGCCTAGCATGTAAAACCAACATAACAGCAATTAACCAGATTTGATTTGTCTTGTGTTCTTCCCTCCTCCTCTCATCTCCAGTTATGCTGGGTTCAGAGAGTTTCTTATTCACTCTCTATTCTAAGCCCTTCTCCTTTGGGGGGGTTCTGTAAGAAACATGAATACCACCACCTGCCTCCTGCAGAGCTGCAGGAGAAGCTGGAAGGACTGCACATTGCATGGGGTGCTCAGAGTTTCCAGCATGACCCCCTCAGACACAGCTTTCTGCTCGCTTTGCTTTAAATCATTTTCAGCTCCAAGACTTATTCTGAAAACACATCCATAATGCTGTGGCCTTGGACTATTTTTTCCCTGCATTAGAATATTTATATAGTCCATTTTTCCAAGGAACCACAGCAGAAAAGCTGCAGATTGGCTTTTCTGATTATTCTCTCACTCCTTGCTGTAAAGGTTCTTTCATCTCTCTGCTGAGCAGTGAAGTTTCAACAGGGAAAAGCAAATGAAACATGGTTTATATTCAGATATAAAATTCTCACTCAAAGAGAAATGGATTTTTTTTTTCTCTAGGGAAAAAGAATTAATTTCCTCTCCTGGATTTTGAACTTTATTCCTTCCTTAAAGATCTTTCAGCGAGAAATGAAGGACCCATTAACTATCTCCAAACTGATCATGCACCACAGAAAACCAGAAGCCCTTGGAGGTGATGGGAAGTCCCCAAGCAACGAACTGAAACTTTAAAACTAGTAAAGAATTGAAGGAATGAAACATCCCAAATGCCCAGTTAGTCAGTTTTATCATCATATCGTGTGTGGTCTCTGTGAAAATCTAGCCACATCTTACAAACTCTGAGACCATCAAAAAGATGTTGCATGTGCACACCCCATAATCAAGCTATTAGATACCCAAGAGGAGGTTTCTGATGTGAGTCATGCTACCCAGGAAGAGATGAGGCAGGGCAGCCAATTCACTTTTAAACAGTAGCATGAGCTGAGTGCAAAATCAGCAAATCCAGGTGACCTGGATATTGCACACAGTGTTTTATTTACAACCTCAGAAATGCCTAAATCTCAACCAAGCTGCAAATCTAACTCCCTGCACCTATTTGGAGGAAGGAGGGAGAGTGCAGATTCAATAGCTTCAAAGATTTATCTGTGTTCTGTAGCACACACCTAACTTTCCAGAAAACTTGGAGAGAAGAGGACCAAGGGTTGTGAGACAAAGGAATAAGAGCATGGATGAATTGGTTCTGGGTGACTGCACAGAGGAGAAGCCTTACTGAGACCTTAAAAGATAGCTGGGAAAAGAGATGAGTTTCAGGCACAGCATTAGTCTTTCATTTTCTTAGTTTACACTTTTTTAATCTCTAGGAGCTTTTGACTTTTAAGAAGGGAACAAGCTATAACAGAGCAGCACTGCAGAACAGCCCTTGGGATGCCTATGAACCAGAACAGGTTTGGGAATCAGCAGCTCAAGGCCTACAGTCATTATCCAGTGAGCTGCAAAAGCAAAAAGTCATCCTGCCAGATGTTACCTAGAGACTTCCAGCAAGGCTGGTCATTAATTTTAAGAAGCAGCCACTTTATGAAGACCAAATGGACCAGGAGCTGGGCACAGCAGAAGAGTACCAGAGCCAGGATGGTGAGAACATTGGGTATGTGCTCTGGATACAGCCAACATGAGACAGACAGGAGCCTGAAGCAGCCCTTCCTTCCCAACCATGGCAAGATTTTCTTAGCTACCTCACTTAGTTCAGTGGCCCTGCTTGTTCCCCCTTACAATTTCCCTGTTTCTGGACAGAACATGTCACTACCAGGAACACACATCCCTTGGGGCAGCAGAGGATGGTAGCACATCAGCCTCTGCTTGGGACAAATCTTGCAGATGGTAAAACCTGGAGAGAGGGTACAATAGACAGAAACTGTAGGGTGGAGGGATTAGGCTCAACTACAGGCTGGACCTAGTCAAGGCTTGGCCCAGGAGAGCACATCTTCACCTGAACTGAACAAGAAACATGATGGAAACCTCCTGAGCTCTTGGAGACAGATATGAGCAGTGCAGAAGCTGGAATTTAATAGGTGGAACAAGGAGGAAGGGAGCATTGGAGAGGTGGGAAAGAATCCTCTCAGCTCTGTAGCTAAGATTTGCCTCTTGTGCGTTTTCTGCCCACCAGAACTGCATTTCACAAGTGCTTTAGCACACAAGTTCATAGAGAAGAGCCTTCAGGAAGAACGTGAGCATATATTAATAGCAGATGAAGAAATTGGGTGGTATGGCTTCTCTAGCCAAGGTGTCTCCAGTGATGGCCAAACAATACAATTCCTATCTTAGACCTCAAGTGTTCAAGGCAAAAGTTAAGATTGACCAATATATGGAGGACCCACAGCTGGAATTTCACAAACTATTGTAATTTCCCTGGAAAGCCTGGAAATTTATGAGCAAGTAATTTTCACTCATGAAAGATTTAAGCTTTTTAAAGTGGCACTTTTCCAGCAGAAAGAAAGGTAAAGGTGGTGCAAATAAAAAAATACTGGTTTTAATTTTGACTGCACCTGCTGACCCTCACCTGGTGGCAGATGGAACACATTGAATGTTTCATAACACATAAATACTGTGTCCCTCCACACAGGATGGACTTCACATAGTCTGATACAACGAACAGTCATCCTTTCTCCTGTACCTACTGACATCTCACAAGGCAACTAAAAGCTGATTTCAAAGCCAGTGATCCTTCCCAGAGGTCCCTCAGGCTTTTATATCCTTTTGTCTTTCATCTCAATCAGCCATTTAAATAATGTCAGTTCACCACTGTCTGTTTATTCTGAAAACAGGGATATATCCCTCAGGTTAGGGCACATCCATGAATCTGCACATCTCATCAGTGATCACAAACAGTGAAGGACAAGCACAGTTGGTAGCAATAAGGGTGTAGCTAAAGGGTTTTGCATCAAGTCACACCTTCCCCCAACCTCCAGGCTGAGAAGTCTGAGTATGCTCCAAGTCCAGAAAAGTGTGAGACAGGATACCAAGAGCCAGTGTGGCTTGATGCCTGGTTAGAATCTTTCTATGATCCTTTGAAATATCCATACAAGACAGAGCAGCAAGAATTACGAGAAAAATGACACCCTCAAACCAAGACAGACTTTTATTCTGAAAAAAACTACTTAAATGCAATCTGCTGCTGTGTAATATATATGCCAGAGGGACAAAATATGGTGTAAAGATCTCAGCAAGCTGAGATCCAGATTACATATTTGGCCTGTTTAATCCAAGGATGAAAATAATTACACAAAGTCAGTCTAAGCAATCCCAGAAGGATTTGAACATATGAAATATAGTCATTGCGAGAAGCGGAAGGAAGGGAGAGCTATACCAGTTTCAGTTCCCCTTGGCTTTCTTAGGCTTGTGTGTGAATTTGGCCCAGAAAACTGTCTGGCACTGGGGATGGTGATCATTCATCTTTTCTATTTGCACAAGAATGTGGGAAGGGCTTAGAAAAAGCTCCTCTTCTCCCATCTGGGGGCCTGGGTGGATGCCAGTTAAGTTCAATGATGCATAACCATTTCAAGAAGCTCCTTGCCACTCTCTATTTTCCAGGCACTTGTAAAGAAACAAATGTACACGCCACAGCAGCACCTAGGTTGCTCTGTCAGGATGGGGAGTATCTTACTTTTCTCTGCTTGTCATAACAGCAATACCAGGCAAAGAGAAACAAAACCAGTTTATCACCTTAGCACACATCCAACAAGATTTTCAGACCCCAGCAGCCAGGGAAAAGAGAGAGAAGAAACCTAACACACAGGTAGAAAGTCTTGATGTGGTATGTGCTCAGAGAAGCAAGACACTGCATCTTCTTTGAGGGCACCAGGTGCCTCTCCTCCTGCACATCAGCAGCAAGGCAGCACGAGGCAAAGCAACAAGGTGTGCTGCAAGATGGGAGCTCCTACCTGGAAGCCATGGGCAGGTTTCGGTCCCAGTCTCGGTCTCCTGGCTGACAGCTGTCCCTGCTGCGATGAATGAGGTGCTTTGGGTCATTCATGCACCCAGGTCCCAGGGTGGGGCCAATGGGGAGGCTTTGGCTCCAAACCCCGCCCCTCATCATGTGAGCCCTTCAGGGTGAGGTCTTCCCAAAGGCCACTCCCGTCTCTCCTATTTCTGCAAACCCTCAGGAGCCTCTCTGCGTGTTGAGCGGCCAACTGCAGACAGTCTGCCTTGCTTTTGAGTGCTCGCCAAGACTTCGTTTGTTTTCTCTTCTGTTTCAAACATTCTTTGTGTCTTTCTGGCTCGATTAATTAGCTACAATGCTCAGCCTCTCCAGTTTTTAAGTGCTGCCCAAATAATATCTGATCAGACACAGAGAGACTTTAAATCCCAGACTGAAGCTATGCTGAAAAAGGAAGGTGCTCTCTGCCCGTGGCAGGTTGATCCAGCAGATGCACAGAACATCTGAGAAGATGTGGTGGCTTGAGGTTAATGTCATAGTAGGGTTTGTACCTTGGTTTCTGCAGTGCCCTGCAGCCAAAACTACCACATCTTTGCTCCCAGTCCTGGCACAAATCGTGAATTAAGGTAATAGCGAGGTCGCTGTCAACACCTGCAGTTGCAGGAGGGGTGGCTGGGACGTAGAGAGGATGACAGTACAAACTCATTGGCTGCAAGGGAACATTTCCAAGGGTTCCTCAGAAGTCATCAAGGATGAGAAAACTGCGAAAGAAGTACCTGAGGAATGGGAGAAATAGTCTGAGACTGCTCAGAAGGACAGGTAGGAAGACAGAAAGGCCATGCATAGCCAAGAAGATCAGGAGGAAAAACAGGCTCAGATATTTGGAGTGATTCTGTCAGATGGACCATCAAAATGCATTTTAGAAGTTTGTTGAAGCTGCTCCATTCTTACAGCCCTGTGATGTTACTTGTGTTTACCTACCACAAGACAGTTTGTTGAGGGGTTAAAACTGCAGTTTTCAGCCATGTGGAAAGCTGTTGTAATCTGTCTCTTATTACATAACCCAGCAAATATTTTGCTAAAGTTCAGTTTAATTGCAGGATTGATGGTGGTGAGAAGCATATTCTCCTTTATGAATTTTTCCCCTTTGGAAATCAGGGTAGTGGCATGTGAATGGCTTTTCTCTGTTTGCCTAAATCAGTGGCTGAGCAAAGGCACTGTGTTCCCCCTCATAGCAGTCATGTTCTGCTTACAGGGAAAAGGTTAACATCTCTCCTTTCCCTACTCACTCCTGCTATGGCACAGAACAGAGATCAGAGTGCAAGAGAGAAGCATGACACAAGTCAAGCAAAGAACTGGAAATAGGGTAGGGAGGAGGCAAATTATCCTTAGACCAAATTAGGTGGAGCCCAGCTATTCTTGTGCTGTTTTGCTGAGGTCTCGCTGTTTTAAGAGACGACACAAAGGGGAAGGGAGTGAGACAAGAAAAGTCTTGTTATTTTGCTTTTCCCTGAGACTGTTTATGAGTTGCTTGACATAATTTCGTGATCATTCATGGCAAAGCTTTCCTAGGATGTTTTCTTCCTCCTCCCTTTAATGCCACTGTTGCCTTTCTGGTGATGCAGGATCTGCGTAGCTTCCTCCAAGTCTCATATTTTCTTCTGCTCCTCCTCACGTGTGTAGGACTGAAGCCCAACCATGCTTCTCTCTTCTTATCATGTTGTTGGCCCTCTTCTGAAATACAGAGAACAGCTGTTGAAGGCTCAGAAACACTGTTGGGCCTCATCACCAGTTGCTCAGTACTTCACAACAGCTTGAGATCCAGCTTCTTCACACTTTGCTGTCGAGACTCACCTTTTTCATCATTTCCGTACCTTCTATTTTAATCCTTTCTGGTTTTCTAATCAGAGCTTTAATCCCCATTTACTAAAGCTTTTTGTTGTCCAACTACCTCTTCCAGTTACACTAGTGTGAATCCAGAGTAAATCTGCTGGTGTAATTGGGATTATAAGATATGAGATGACTGTACATTCCACGAGCCAGAGCCAAAACCAATGCCACCATCGTCAGCATCTTTCTTGCTACTGTTGCCAATATCAAAGAGAGATTGTAGTCTGGGAATGGTGATACTAATCATCAGACATGGAGTTCAGTTGCATAATTTGCCTACTTCAACCTTCTCCAGATGCTTTTCAGCCATTAATTAAATATAGGAGCCCAATAAAGACAAGGGTTATCATTTTCAGGGTGAGGTACAAGGAAGGCAGCAATGTTCTCAAAGGCACATATCAAGAGTCCAGCCTGGCTGTGGTGAAATCCCACACTGAATTTGATAGCTCAAAATCAGCAATAGGATTCAAAAGAAAAGTCCCTGTCTCTTGTCCCTATCCTATCAAATGTTGATCCTGCTGGAAAAATGGGTGCCACAGAACGGGTGCTGAGTCTTTTCCATGCCACAGTTGTGTCAAATTTGGGATTGTTGGAGGAATCCATTTATGTTGTTTTGTTAAATATTGCCAGAGGAAATTTGAATATGACTGTCTCTGACAAGCCACTCCATATGGCATTGGCTTCTCTGGGGGCTATTACATTTCCCCTTCCAATCCATGGCATCAGGTTTCCAGGTCCCTCAGGATTCAGGGGTGGATTTACCCCTTTCATGCTACTCCTGAGTCCCAAAGGGATTTACTGCTGTTGATCATCAGTCCAAGTTGAACATTGCTTTGGTACTGCCAGACTTTGAAAACAAAAGCATGAAGAACTTGATCTGTTCTGCATTCATCCACATTCACAGCATCTCTCCTGAACAGCATCTGATGCCACAGTAGCTTAAAGCATTCTGCTCCATGCTGTGTGTCATGAACTTTAAAAAAAAAAAAGTAAGTCTGGAAAACTTCCCAGATTGTGCAGTGCATTTGCCTTCTGTGCCCTAAGAAAAGGGTGAAGGTGGTAGGGCTGTTTCCTCTTCTTTTTTTGTCCATAGGTGTGTGTCATGTTCTCACACTGGGCTAGTCTGCTGGTTTGCTAGTCTGCTGTGTGCTTCATTAGACAAAATTTGTGTTGAGGTGAGATGGAAAGCCCTATGGCAGTGAAGGACAGATGAAACAGTTGTTTCTTGTCTCGTACGAATTCTATGAACACAGCATTAAATGCAGTTAAAAGAGTGCATGTGTAATGCAACCGTGTAATTACAATTCTTTCACTAGCACTAATTTACTAATGTTTCTCCCACAGTGATTCTAACAACTAGATAGATTTATTTTTATGTTTTTTCTACAGCCTGTTCTGACAGAGGAAGTCACACCGATAGAAATCTAATGGTGCAGTTGTACTGAAGAAAACTCTGCAAGCCCAGCCAGAACTAATTACTCCAACCTCAAACCTGGCTGGTCTCCTCACGACGAGGTTCTGTGCAGGCACATGGGCTGGCAGGGTTAGTAGAGGAACAAACTAGTGGAGATACAGGAATGAAAGCTTACAGTTGTGCAACTCTTATGGCCCCAAAGATACTTGGACACAAAATGAGGGTGTTACGCCAGCAAGGTACAGAGACACTACTATTTAGTCATAGTATCTCCTACTAGTATACATGTAGGGTTAAGCCTAGAAAAATCTGGATCTGGTGGGCATTTTCAAACTCATCTGTGTCTCATGACTGAACAGAATTACATAATTGTCTGTGTTGCCATAAAGGCAGGGGTGTTTCCTTGAGACACAGCTAAGCCTTAGGTGTTTGAGAGATTGGTGGCCTTCATTTCCTTGGATGAACAGTCTCTAGCATGGGCTAGCCAGGATGGAGGAAGCTCCCTTGTGTAGAATACCAGGTCTATGTGCCTTTCCTTTCACAGCAGCACTGCCCATGGGAGCTGTTTGTTATCCCTTCTCCTGCACCTCCTCAGTGCCACATCATCCCCAAAGGTGCACTCTAAGTTAGACCAGGGATAAAACAACCCTCCTGCAACCTCACTGCCAACAAAAACCTCATGGGGATATCCCACTACTAAGTAATGAGCCCTGAGCACCCCACACATCCAGGTTTCTCATAGTGGCTGTGCTGGCAGACGCTGCGGGACAAATGCACTGGGGATGGAATTGTGGTTGGGACAAGGGTGTGAGGCACAGAGCTGCTGGGAAACGCTTCATCTGCACAGGACACCAGCACTGGGAGACTGTGAGTGCTGCAAGCTCAGATCCAGGATTATTTTGCAGCCACTCCTCTGTATGGACAATCCCAGCCTTGCTGTTTGTTTGGCTGTTTGTCTTGGCAGCGAGTCCCCACATTGAAGCAAGGGTGTCATTTATCTCCAGCGACGGCGCTCAGCAGATCGAGATGCAATAGCAGCAGCCCCGGAGGCCCTGGCTGGTGGGGGCACTCCCTGGCATTTGTTTCACATTCCTCCACCTCTTGCACAGTAACAAGGGCCCTGGAAAAGAGGCTGCTGCAGCCAGAGTGCCTTGGACAGAAACAGATGGTGCACAAACTACTGGGTAAAATGCATCGCAAGCTCAAATTGCTCAGGGAAGAGCACTCTACCAAAGCAGACTTGAGATGTCTTTTAATTCTTCTTCCTTCTTGAAGTTTTGAAATGCAGCAGTAAACAAAAATCAACATTTTTCAGCTGGTTTTGGTTTGCTGCTGGGGTATGTCCATTCCTCACATGAATCAGAAGCTGTGGCAAACACAATGTGCTGTGCCTCTGACGGGTACATACCATCCCCATTTCTTGCAGCTAGATGGAGAACAGCAGCACACTTCATTGCACAGAGGATGGACAAAGAAAGCTTTGTTGCCTGTGGGGCTCTGCCATGTCGATGTTTCTTTTCCACTTGTGCTTATAAGTCACCAAAGGGCCCGTGAATGCCCATTGGAAATAGAAGTGTGAAACTAATAACTAAAAATATAAACTCTGGAGGGAAGAAGATGAGTCAGTCAGGAGGGAGGACAGAGAGAAGCCAGAGGGATGCAATTTACTGAGCCTGATTCATGATGCTGGCAGGGAGCTCCCTGCCAGAGCCAGATGAATCAGATTCCCTTTCGGTCTGTGCTGGCACCACAGTTATTTTGGTGTCACCATGGGTAGAACAAGAGCAGATATTGGGAAGTATTACTGGACAGAGAGTGAGTGTCTGCTGAAACTGAAACAACTTGTGTCATTTTAACATTATATTTACTGAAAGAAGTAAAAGGAGGGAAAAATGAAATATGCTGGTGTGCCAGGTCAGAGTTTCTCCTGAGAGTCGGGGGGATGCTTCTCACCCAAGCTGGGGGCCAGGCTCCTACAGGTTTTGTTTATCTCTGTCTCATAATGGGTCTGGAATAGATGCTGTTAAATCTCATTCATAGACAAACATCTTGAGAAAATAGTTCTAAGAAAAAAATGCAACTGAGCTGGCATGTTGTTTTAGATCCTCAAAATTTGTGGACCATATTCCGCAGCTCATAAGATGAAATGGACACCCAGTCTTTGGCATGGCAGATAAGATCAGAGAAAAAGGGATGTCGCTGGGCTTTTAATGTTTTTCTGGATGTCACAGCTAGCAGTGGAGTCCTGCTCAGGAACCTTCACAGCTCCAGCTGATCTCAGGAACCCACTTATTATTCTCACACAGTGCAAAGATGAACCCAACAGCTGAGAAGCAGCAATCTTGCAGTTCAGGTGTCCATTCAGGCAAAGGGCTAAGGCACATGTTTTGCTTCGACCTGGTGCTCCAATCCAGTGGCAATCAGGAGGCCCTGCACACTTGCTCAAGTGTCTTACTGAATGGGGTCTTTCAAAATGGCCATTAGTGCCCCAAACAAGGTAAAGAATAGGTTTGGAAAACATTTGTGCTAGAACGACCTGAGCATATAAATGCTCAGACATTTATATTTTGGGCTTTGGCCAATTGCCACAGTTTGCTGATACAGACATTCTCTTCTCCTACTTCTTGTTGTTCTGACTTAAAAATTAGCCATGAAAAACATGTTCATCAACAACTGCAAAATGCTCCCAGCATCCTCCAGATGTCAGATCCAAGTGCATGCCTGTGCTTGCCTGGCTAATAAAGAAAATTGGCAAATTTTTGTTTATCTGTTTCTCACCTGTGTCATCATGACAGTCAGCTAAAGCAAGGGCAGATGAGTATAGCCGGCAGAGACAGCAGCTTACAAAATGAGCCTATTTTTAACCAGCCTTCCTTCCATGCTGTGGAGGAAACGAGGCATTTAATATGCACTGCTTGATGTGGGATCCGTGGTGTGGTTTCCCCCACCCTTGTTGGGATGAGCCTGCCTCATCACCATGCTGATATTCCTTTCTCAAACCCATATCACATGCCTGGGCAGCCAGCCAGCCTACCTGTCTGAGGAAAACAGAGCTGCTTCTCCCTGCCACACCCTGACCTCTGAGGGTGAGATTACCCATTGTCAAGAAACATCAGCAATAACTGTTTGGAAAACAGATGCCTGTCAAATCTCACATGCAGCCTTCTTTCCCTGCCTCATCTTTTCCCAGCACAGACCTTGCAGTAGATGCCATGGCCCCACTTCTGCTCTGCACCTCCCAAGCACCAGGATCCAGTTGATGCTGGGGCATGACCCAGTGCAGAAGATGCTCCCCTTTTGTGTGACCCACCACAGCAACCTTTCCCACCACCAGAAAACTGATACCAGAGAAATAACAACCCATGTTCATGACATGGTAGAGTTTTGGTTCCTTAGCCAAAAGAAAAAAAAACAAAAATCCAACCCAAACCTTTTTGCTGATCCGTGAAGAAAGCCGGGAGGTTGGTTCTGTGGAGTGCTCTGTTATTGTTCTGATTTTATTTGTTTCTATTAGGTAGCACCCAAAAGTCCCAAGAATGTCTCTGATGTGATAAATAGTAAGAGTTGTAAGAGCCACAAAACTAGTTTGTTTGCTAAATAAGTAAATCTGTGCAGGCAGACAAACATTAAGGAAATGATACTACTGGAAAAGTCACATTTATAAAAGAAAATATTTTCACCAAAACTATGTCAAATATATTTTGAATAAATCATATTAAAATACTGTTGGAGTGTACTCCTAAAACATTTTGCTATAATCTTATAGCAATTCAATCTAAACACCAGGTAACAAGCAGGGGGTTGCACTGTATCTTTTGTTGGGTGGAGAGATATGACTTATTCCTTGAGTTGTCTCCCTGATTTCAACAAGGCAACTTAGGCAATAATAGGTCTGGGAGTCAATTTCTGACTTTCCATTGTTTTGGAAAATATAATCCTAACTATTTACAAAAGAAAGCAGAAATAATCAGACATTTTTTTAAAAAAAGAAGCTCGCTACTTTTAGGCTATCAAAATGTTTACAGACTGTGTTTTGTAGATTGTAACTTCTTCTGTGAGAATAAATAGCGAGGAAATTTATTGCAGAATGTGGATAAACACAGCTTTTTGTGTATTTTAGGGAGAAAAAGATACTGTAGAAATTTCAGATTCTTGGCATTTTTGTAGACACAACTTTAAGACTACAAGTTGCTTATTTTAAAACAGGTCAATCTCTGCATAAACTAAAGAGCAGATTTGTAATTTATTGATACTCTTCTGCCAGCTAAGAACCATTTTTCATTACTCCTTTGACTCATTCCTCCAGTCATCACTGTTCTGCTCCAGTGATATTTTATATTAAAATGTGTCTCTTTTCCCCTTTAAAAAAAAAATAGGTTAAATTGCTAATTTCCTTCTGCTCTGCAGCAGGGAAACCCAGGAAAAAAAGCCCTTCTCCCAGAGTGCCGTGTTGTCCAGCCAACAGACGGAATACAGAGCATAGGACACATTGAATTTGCAAACATTCACTACATGGCACAGCTTTAGCTATTGTAAATGCCAGGTGTGCTGTATCATGCACTAACTCCTGCTACTTGCTTCCTAATTGCTATAAGAAATGAAGGGCAAGCTGGTGAATTAAGGCATGCAACCTGAAACAGGTAAGTTAGACACGGCTGAATTTAATTTGTTTACAGAGTCAAAGGTTTCTTTAAGCATAGCTTCAACATAGTGCAGGAAAGTTTAGAGGAGGGAAGGACAGGCTTTTCTTAGCTCTATTTTCCCTTATCTGATTCATGCAGCATCAGAGAAAGCCACACCCCAGCAGCTGCAGGGTTTGCCTGGGAGGTTGAGTCGCAGCGAGAGCAGAACACAGTAAAGCAGAAGCAGAATACAGAAAAGTATAGAAAACATAAGCCCACCACTGGCTGGAGATCCTGGCCAGTTAGGAAGAACTAGATGAAAGCAGTCACACATCTTGGTAGATTATGGTGGTACAGCAATAACAAGGGAGGAAAACTTTGTCTTTTCAGAGGCTCCCGGTGAAGGATCAGTCCCAATCCAGAGGAGGAGACGGAGACTTTGTGATTCTGTGCTGCAGGAAAAGTGCAGCTAGACTGAAACTAAATGCTGACACACTCCTCAGCCTCTCGGTGAATATACATCCTTGGATGCCAACCAGATTATTCCGGACTGCCCTGCATTGCATTATGCCTCACTGATCACTGCTTGCAGAGCTGGAGCTTCAGGTCATTGCAGAGAGAGGAGGAGTGGTGTGGATGTTCCTAACAGAGCCTGAAGACACTTAGGGAGATTGATGAAGGATGCCAGGGCTGCCAGGCTGCCCGATTGGCTGCTGCACTCCCCAAGCTCCAGCTGAGAGGCCACACTGACACAAGAGCACAGCAGCCTCCCAGTGATGGAGAGAGCCAGGAGGAGCAGTATTCTGCATGCTTCCCTGGCAAAACACAGGGAAGCGTGCAAGAAGGGTGAGCAGACACTGGGATTTTCACTTCCCTGTGAGGCAAGGCCTGACCCAACTGCCCCTGAAGCCAGCAGAGGAGATCCCACTCATCTGTCAGTGCTTAAAATCACATACTTAAACCCTGGACACACATCAGAGGAAGGGATTTGGGGCACATCTTGGAAATGAACTTGTATTCATGGCCAGCTACTTACCAGCACGAAGGATGAGGAAGAGCAAAATACATATCAGATTTTCTGTTGAACTTATTATAATGCTCAGACATTTCATTAGTAATTTTTGCAGAACATGGAAATCATGCTGCCCATTTCACATTCAACCAGCCTGGGGCCAAAACCAGCTGGTGTGCAAGAATGTGCATTAGGTATGATCCAGTGGATCAGAAGGGACTTCAAGGCTTCATGCTAGAGTTGGCATCCTTGGCATTTATGTCATTATGTCATTATGTCCTTGGCATTTATTCCTTGGCACGTGTGGCTATACTGCTTGTGGTACCCACCTTAGATAATTCCTATCCTTTAATTCCCCCTGAGGAGCACGACCCCCATGTCACCCAATTAGCTGGGCCCAACCAGGACCGGTGGGGTTTTGGTGCCTCAAAGATCATAGGAGAGGTGACTCCCTATGAAGTAGGGTCTGTGGACTTGTGAGGTCAGGGTTCAACTCCCATGGCTTTTGATGTCTACAGAATAAAAGCTTAATCCTGTGTCCCGTTGNGGTGTGCAAGAATGTGCATTAGGTCTGACCCAGTGGTCACTGAGATCAATGGGACAAGTTTCCCTGATCCTAGTGGGAGCTGAGGAGAAACCAAGAGTAATCAGAATAAGCCAGAAGGCCAGTGCTGCCAAAGACAGGGAATTTGCCCATACCATCACCCCTGTTTTCTGGCTGTGAGTTACCAAAGGACTATAGTCATCCAGCCATTTGTGGCTGTTAAGATTTCACTGTCTGTATTGACCATGCAACCTACAGTCTTGACTCCATGACTGTAGACCCTTGAACCCCTTGAACTGGCCTGGGAGCCCAGATACCAATCTTGGGTGTACAGACCTACAGTTACTCACAGTTATGTGAGAGGAATGACACCACAGGTGTCTGTGGGACTGTATCTGCCCGTGATGAGGTGAGCAATTGTAGAGGATCAAGAGATGAGACCGAAGCCTGTGTTAAATAAACCAGCCCATATTAACCAAGTGCCACAGTGCTGGGACAGTGCCTGTGACAGACACAGCCTTCACTATAGGATGTCAGTGTAAGGTCACAACTGCTCTGCCTGAAATGAGGACATGCACCATCTCAGCACAGTCTATAGAGGCATCACTTGGGTAGGAGCAGTAGTGGCAGTTGATAAACATTTTGTTAATTATATCTCTGAGCTTTATATTCTGCTACCTATACCTGATGGCATAAATCCTTGAGCAGCAGACCCAGTCCAAGGCCCCCAGCTTGTCATTGCTCAAACATAGAGAAGATGGATCAAAACACAAGAGTGGTGACTCAGGGATTCTCTGTGAGCATAGGATGTGGTTTCTCTCTATTTGCAGAACCAGATGATGAAGAGAGCAGTGTAGCATCTGACAAGTGAATTATTCTTAGTGCGGCAGGGGAATAAAAATCCATGTGTTGTTTCCTACTGTTGAAAACCCTTTAAAAATATGCTTTTGAACACAGTAAAATATTTAGTGAAGATGACAACAGCTGAAGTAAAAATGCAGATGCAAGCACATGTGCATGCACACAGAGGAGAACAGCTCAGCTGGAAGATCCCCTAATTTACTCATTTCAGCTATGTGTTTGCACCTACAAAGCCAAAACTCTTCTTGTAGCAGACAAGAAGTTAGCTTTATTTTTGCTTTTGATAACAGTAGAGAATTCCTGTAAAATGCAGAAAGTGTACAGGGTATGGAATGCACCAATATGTCACCATCCAGCACAGGAAGCAGAGGGCAGGACCTGGAAGAGATCCATAACTGGGGACTAGATTTAAATGAGATTTCAGATCTTGAATCATGACATGTGAAGAAATTAGTCCAGCACTGTGATGCCAGGCACCCCAGCTCCCTGCTTGGGCTGCTGTCTCATGCTGAACACAAATACACTCTGGAGATACCTGATTTTTATTGCCCAAGAGATTGGATCTCTCCTGAATGGGGCCACAAATGTCCTATGGGAGAGGTTCAGTCCATCTGGTATCCTGAGCCTGCTGTGGCTCCAGACATGATCTGAGGATCCAGGCTGGATCTCCAAACATGTTTTTTATGTGTCTTTGGAGCATAATTTATCCATGGTAGCAGGTTTGGGTTTGTCCACCTGCAGTGGTTTAGGGTGGCACCCACTTCTGTCATAACACACCAGTCCATGGAGCACTCTCCTGGCATGCAGGTGGTCTGGGTTCAGTTCTCTTCTTGCTTTGTGAGGGTAAGGGTTTAGATCCACGTTTTCTTTATCTCAGAAGAATCAGAGACACAAAGATGAAGCTGTATAGGATATGGAAAATGTTTTCCCTTGACACCATTAGGAAAGGTCTGTGTCCCTTGCTGAATGCATTCCCTCACTCTTCACAAATGCAGATGGAGGGAAGGTGACAGCTCCTTCATGAATAGAAAGGCCATAAATCAGCAGCTTCTTGCTCTTGGACCAGATGTCACCACAGTGGCAGTCGCTGCTGAAACATGGGGTTATCTGAGGGGCTAATGGAAAGGACAAAGATTTGGAACTGCACAACCACATAGACCTGCTTGCCAACCTCTGCCACGGCAAAGCTCAGCCTGTCTTCCATAGGCTCTTCCCAGCCTTCCTGCTGCTCTCTGCAAGCATTTTGAACCTGTGAATAGGACTAACAGTGCAGTTTTCTGAGCAAGCCCTTTCTCTGTAAAATCCAAGGGTCTCATCCTCTGAAAATGTCCTCTCTCCATGGCTCATTACGTTCAGCCAGGTGGAGAAGCCCTCAGGGCTGGCAGCTGGGTCTGATGGCCTCAGGGAAAGTGTGTCATGGAAATACGCACAGATGACAGAAGAGCAGGGAAAAGCAATTGCAATGTGCTAACACTCCCTCAGGGGCTGTGAACAAAAATAAGTTAAAAAGGCAATACCAGACCTTTCTCGTGACATTTCGTACCCCAGAAGGGTTGGGGTGAGGGAGGAGCAGCCCCTGGTGCAAGTACCCTGGTGGGATGTGGTTTGGGAAAACTGCCTGTTTGGGGGCCTTTTTCCATCTGCTGTGCAGCTGTGCTGGTCTGTGTCCCTTCAGTGCTTGTCATATCCCCTAGACCAGGCTGAGTGGGCCATGGTATGGCAGAACTGCAAGGCCTGACCAGACCACCAGCTGAGCAGTGTCCCAGAGCAAGGCAGAGTAATCACCTATCAGAAGGAGTTTGGTGGTGTGGTATTTCTGGGCCCTTTGTTTCCCACTGAGTCTACAAAGACCCAAAAGGGAGGTGTCAGGTGGGGGCCAGGGGGGGAAGCATGTTTGCATGACGAAGGAAGGGAATAACTGAAGTGTCTTTCATTTTCAGAGAAGGACACATACAGTGCAAGTTAATTTTCAAGTATTTTTAATGGTCTCTCTCTGTAAAGAGAAATGCACCTCTGAGGGGAGGTTTCTCTACCACAACTGTTGAAGACACACATACCTCTCAGTTACTGCACAGAGAGCCTGGAAGATGGGTTTGATCCAGATTCTCCATTTCCTTATGTGCACATGGGTACACAGTGCCCATCCAGCCACCTTAGGGCTCCTAGGCATCTGTATAGGTCTGGCAGATCCAACACAGAACCCAGGATAAACCTGTCCCCTTCCAGAGAGGCCAGCCAAGGCAAGGCTGGATATCATGGTCACCTCAGAGAGCACTGCTTGCCTTTGTTTGGACAGCTGAACCTAGCCAAGGAGGCTGCACTTTTACATTGTTAAAGCTGAATCAACACATCTGTTCTGGATCTTGACAATTGGAATAATGGGTAGATTGAAATTGTTCTGAGATGTATATTTATTTTTCTACATTAATTCCTACTTCTTTTGTTTGATTTCCTCTTTCCCTTGCAGTTCACCTCGTCCAAACACTGCAGCACAAGTGAAGATGGATCTTCAAAGGAACTTGTATTTCTGTTATCTCTGTATGTGCTTCCTCAAAAGCAACACTACTTTGGCTTATTGTTAGAAACTTCCTTCTCTGGACATGTGATCTAGTTCATTTCACAGCTGAGACCCCTCCAGTAGGATTTATGGCTCTGTCCAGGCACACCATGTTCCCTCTGCATTGCTGGAGCAGGGCAGCCTGAGCAGGAGCACAATGGCAGAGTGACAGCAGGGCACAGCTCGTTGATTTGTTCAATAACACCTTAGTCTTCCCAAGAATATAAATGCTACCAGAAAGCAAGGGCTAGAAATATACTTCCTACAGGTATCACAGAATCATAGAATAGTGAAGTGAGCTGGTTGGAAGGGACCTTTAAAGCCATATAGTCCAACCCCCTGCAATGAGCAGGGACATCTTCAACTGGAACCGGTTGCTCACAGCCCCATCCAGCCTGACCTTGAACACTTCCAGGGATGGGGCATCTGCCACCTCTCTGGGCAACCTGTTCCTGTATTTCACCAATTCCATTGCAAAAAACTTCTTTGTATCTAATCTTTTAGTTTAAAACTTTTCCCCTTTGTCCAATCACTACGTGCCCTTGTAAGAAGTCCCTTTCCAGCTCTCTTGGAGCCCCTTTAGGTGCTGGAAGGTGCTATAATGTCTCCCTGGAGAGCAACCCCACTTCTCTCAGCCTGTCTTCATAGGAGAGATGCTCCAGCCCTCTGATCATCTTTGTGCCCTCCTCTGGACCCACTCCAGCAGGTCTACGTTGTATCCTGAGCAATTCCTCCAAGTGTCAGCTGGGTCAGCCCTCACCACGTCTCCGCACACCCGTGTGTTCAGATTCCTCTGCTGTAGGTCAGTGAGCATGGGAAGAAGAATTCCAGCTGTCCTTTTGCTTTGCAGTTTTCATACCACTGAAAGGTTAATGGGGCCAAATGGCTCCCTGATCCTCAAATACATGGGCAAAACACAGGGAACATAGCTAGTGCCTTTGAAACTTAGAGCTGGAGGAAGGCTGGTCAGCCACCAGCATCTGTTCTCAGCAGGGCTGGCTGCGTGAGGCTTGCAGTGTCTTCTCCAGCCCTCCAGCTGCTCTGCAATGGTACATTTCTGAGGTGGGAGCAGCTTCAACGTTTCCATGGGGCCGGATGTCACTGTCACTCTGCGCTATAACCTTCCAGGTTGCACAGCTATCTCCCAGCCTCAGTTCCTATGCTCATCTCAGCATTTGCAGTCTGGCCTCTAAATTAATACCCTTGCTCTTTTGAAGGTCCTGATCCCTGTCTCTCCCTTCCTTTCTTCCTCGCTCTCAGAACAGGGGTCTGCCTATTCCTTACCATCGACCTTCAGCTGCTGATTACTGGTCAGACAGTGCTGCCACTCCATGGACAGTTCTGGAAAATGGGTATCAAGGGGATTTTGCCACTGAGGTCTGTTGGGGTCAGAGGGGAGCAGCACTGTTCTGAGAAACATGTTCACAGTGCCATGACCAATAGAAGGTTCAGCTAGCCCCTTCTCAGTTTCTCCACTCCAATGGCCTCCTGAAGTGTGCCCATTCTCATTTGCTGGATATCTTCTGCTTGGATTAATACCCTGGCCACTTTAGCTGTTTGAGATCCTGCAATGTCTCCTGAATTACCAGTTGTCTTGTCAGCTATACCTGCCTCTGTGCTTTTTTTCTAGGATGTTTGACTTAACTTTCTAGATGATCAGATGTTTTAGTCTACGTGACATGGACAAGTTCCAGTGACTTTTCCCACCTCACTTCTGTGATTTGGTATCTGCTGAGTTGCACAATCTCCTCTTCTGGTAACATCCAGCTCATCACTCCCCCAAGGTAAAAATCTGCTTAGGGAGCTGCTCTCATCTCAGATGCACAAACCTCTCCTGGCACAAATGCAGTGGGAAAGTCAGACAACAAAGTTTCCTGGAGCCAAATGGGTGTCATTCATTCCTGCCATGTCTTGCTGCTTTAAGCAATACAGCAAGATCAGAACAGAGAACTTAGGAGCAAGTTTAGAAGTTGTCTGAAACCGTTCCTACAGGCAAGCAAAGCTAATATTTCTGCATGGAAAAAATAGATACAAAACATTAAAACATTTTGCCTGAAATAAAAAAAATGCCATCTCAACTTCCCCCTTTCAGCCCCATCCCTCCATTTCAAATATGTCTGTGATTTGCTCAGCTGTTGGAGCTATGCATGTGGAGTATCCAAAGCAAACATGCAAGACACCCGTGGTTTCTGCTGCAGACCCCCAGTGCAAAAGGAACCCAGGTGCACTGGCCTTTACAATGCACAGTCCAGATGCAGGAAAAAATGGACCTTTTCTAAGAAAATTTGGGACAGCTCTTTGCACTGCTGTTTTCTTTCTGGCCTGAGATCTTTTTCAGGCTTTAGTCACTTGGGGCCACACCACTTCGCTGGACTGAGTGAAGACTCCAGAATATGGTTCCTGATTGCAAAGGATCTTCTTCTGTGTGTTTTTCTTTTCTGTGTTTATGTTTGGTGCATGCATGTGAGCATGTATTGGTACATCTACGGTGCAGGGAAGAATGAAAATATGCAGTGTCCAGCGAATTTCTGTAGGGTCATTTTTTGATGTCCTGACTCAGCCATTCCTTTGGCCAAGCTCTTCTGACCAGCTGTTCAAAGCCATTTAGACACTGGAAGTCTCAATATAGTTCAGCATTTGTCTTAGGCTGACTGAGGACTGGGCAAGACTTGTAGAGTCTTATCCCTCCATGGTTATTATTTATAAAGACATTGGATTTTGCTGCTGATATAAATTGGCCCTTTGTGCCCAGTTTTTTGGTTTTCTGGGTTTTTTGGGGGTTTTTTTGAGAATTTCTACTGTTGTTCTTCATGCCTTCTCTGATTTAGCCTCCTCCTGTTAAGCCTTCAGGCAGAGATCAAGGCTTGGACAGAAAAGATTTTACTGCTTTAAACTGTGGGAAAGACTTAGACCAGGTTTAGTCTCCTGCCCTGTGGTTACACTGTAGTAATGCAAAAGTGCGTTACAGATATTCCATGTAAAATACATTCACTTTCAGGCTTCCTTTTTGAGACAATCAGGTGTAACATCTCAACTTTTTACCCAGAAAGACTCTTAATGTTCTATTAAAAATACTTTGAAAGTTTCATTATGTATCTGAACATTTCTGAGTGAAATATATCAACCTCAACTATATCAAACCTTTCATTTTTACAAGAAAATATCTGCATATCTGACTCGTCTACTTAGGAGGATAGTTCATTTTTTCTCCTTCTGTCTCAGCCATTTAAGTCCCAGAAAACCCATTACAGAAATTTCTTTTCTTTCATGAGAACACATTTTTCATTGTTTTTTTCCCCTGGGCTATGAAGAGGTACTGCGAGCTTGGAAAAAATGTCCATTGGTTACCTAAAATCTGCTCCTTTTCCCCAGTTCTGTTTCCAATCTTTTCTTCCCAGTGAAAAGGAAATACCAGTGCAGAAAGACCTCTTCTTCCACAGTGACCTGATCAATGCTCCATTAGCCAGTCAAAAGGTAATGGTGATTACCTACCTGGGTGACGTGCATTGCCGCCCTCGAAGGTTTTTTGGGGGTGCAGGGCTGAGTATTTCAGGACTTTACCTCTTATGTTTCCCTGTGCAGTTCTTATTTGAGTCCTGTGCAGATTCTGGGAGAGATAGACATGTAAAAGCGGGATTTACCAAAGACAACAAGGAGTAATCACCTAAGTTAGCCTGCAGAAAATGGCAAGGAGAGTAGCAGGGACCTGCAAGAAATTGTAGACATTTAGCCCTGCTCACACCTGGGATTTGTAACCATAAATTCTTTCCTGGAGATTGTATCCAAGCCACCCTTCTGCCACAAAACACAGCTAGGGAGCTGTCCAGTAGCTCAGTGTTTGCAGGACTCTTCTGGAAGGTGAGAAGCTGAAGAGCAATTCCCTCCATTTCCTGGAGAAGGGCACCTGAAGGTCACCTCTCACTGTGCAAGAGCCTTGTGAGCATTGGCCACACCATGGAGAAGTGGTGCAGTAGGAAAGAGGCACTGTGCCCTGCATAAAAACATCCCTCAACCCAGCAGGGGTTTAGCTCAGCATTTGAACTGGGCTCTGGTATGTCTCGGACAATGCTTTGGCTGGTGGGCATCTCTTCTTCTTTTGGTGTTGCAGAGACCATCTTCCAGAGCTTGCTGGCTTGGAAGATGTCTGATTAGACCCTTTCATGACTCATCCCTGCAGAGTAATCACCCACATGAAAAAAGCCTTTCAAGAGCAGGGTTTCATTTGCTGAAATCTGACCAGTCCATCTTTGCTCATAGGTCTTCTCTATCTGCTGTAGATTTGTGTCACTCCATTAGCCTGTGTTGCATCTGCTCTCTCCTTCTTTCAGCTGCATCCATGCCTGATTTCCCAAGGTCGGTTTTGTAAAAAAGGAAAGTATTTCACTTTTACAGAGATGAGTTCATAACAAGTGGGTCCCCTCAGCCATCTCGTCAGTGGGATTCCCAAAGGGACCATCACTCAGGAGTGACAATGCATTTGAGTGCTAGCTGACTGCCATGCTCTTGTGCTGGCTCCCTGCCTGCACAGCTCATGGAGCCACCAGAATTCCTCAGTGACTAAGCAGGAAAGGTTGATGGGTTTGGTTTGCTGTGTGTGCACTTTACATTCAGTCTGTGCCTATCAGGTGGCAAGAAGCACCCAGTAAGCCAGAAGAAAAAAGTACAAATGAACAAAAAGCCAGAAAAAGGTAACATCTGAGCTAATCAGGAGCCACTCTCAGTGACTGAGGATTATAGAAATACCTGCAAAGCCTCAAGTAAATCTTTTTTATGGCTCAAGCCAGTGGCTTCCAGGGCAAGTGCTAATGTAAGATAAAAATGTCTGATGGTTAAGGCATTGGCAAGGAAATTCCTGCTCAGGACTCCTCTGCTGAGGTGACAAGAGCTCTTGGCATTGGGACTTCAACCAATACAGACCTGGAGTCAATCTCCTCCAACTGCTGATCACTGAAAACAAAACATCACAGCAGTGATGTCCCTCTGTGACTTCATGGGACTGGCTCATGGTGCTGACACCCATCCCCACCGGTGGCCAGGCTGGGATGGGCCCCCTGGCAGGGCTGAGAGTGGCAGAGGGGCAGGGGAATTCTCTGCCCCATGGCCAGCTCCAGGATGCTGCTGTCACTGTGGTAGCCACTGGCTCCTGCACACTGCTCACAGACCCAACACATGACACGGCATTAGGAGCTGCGGGTGATTCCATCCCTTGCCTTTGCCTCTGAAAGGGGGTCTCATGGGTCTCCACATGATGATGTTTCATAAACAAAAGTGTTCATTTGGTTCCTTTATCATTTCCTGAGCGGGTGCACGCGTCTCCCATTTGTGGCTGTCAGTCCAGATCTGTGCAGGAAATCTGCCTTGAACAACACGTGAGCACTGCCAAGACATGCACTGCTGGTCCCCACAGGCACCAGGAGACAACATTATAATTACTTATCCTCGGGAGATCGAGTTGCACACAGTGATCTTCTCCAAAGACTGGAGCCCTTCCCTATTGCACAGTAGTTCTGTTTGGGGAGAGAGGTGGGACAGTGCCCAGGGCTGCTATTAGACCTGGACACAGAGCAGGGTTGCAGGATCTTTTCAGTGTTGAAACCTCCATAGCATCTGACTGAGCTGTTTGCTGTGGGCTCTCCAGGCACTATCGCAGCAGGGAGAGCTGTGGCTCACATGGGATCGGATATTCAGAGCACTGGATGCACTCAGCTTCCTGCAGACCAGCGCTGTGGCTGCTCCCTGTGTGCAAGGATCTTCCCTTTTTTGCTTGCTTATGCTCAGGTCGGCTCTGGGGCCAGTGTCCACTGATCTCTCTGGGTGGAGCTGCCACATGTTGTATGTTTGCAAAACCCTTCCCGCCCCGTGGGGCTCTCAGAGGGTTAGGGGAGAGAGTTTTTCTTCCTGCTTAAAAGAGGCCAAAGCCTGAAGCCCTGGAGGAGGTTACTCTACTTTCATACCTTTCCCTGGCAGTGAGAGCTGTGCCCCTCCAAGCCCAGGCATCCATTCTCCCAGCAGGATGGGGACTATCCATGGCAGTGGGATTTTTGCCCCCTCTTTGCTCACAGAGGAGAGCAGGGAGAGCAAGGTCTGAGGAGGGAGAGAAGCAGTGATCCTGCTGCCTGCCAGGGTGTCAACCTGGTCCTCAGTAATGTCCTCAGTAAGGCCTTTTATTTCATATGTGCTGTACCTCTGTGAAGGGAAAGCAGGAGAGTGACTCAGCTGCTGCCACAGGGATTTGCGGCTGCAACTGGACACAGGGGAGGGACAACCACACCACCAGCACACATGGAGACACCATCAGCTGCAGCCACTGCTCATCAGCTGCCATAAAAGTTTGGGACCTGTCCCCTCTCTGATGTTAACAGGGTCATAGTTGTGCACAGCATTGTCTCAGGCAACAAGACAGCGGGGAGAGCTCACTGAGTGGTGGATCCCAGCTGGGTGTATGTGTCTTCTTGCAATCCTGAAAAGGACACTAGTCCCATTAAGGGGCAAGTGTTCAGGTATTGCCTGTGCTGGGTGGTGAAACCCCTGTGGCCCTTTCCTGAAGGCAGGTGTAGATACACCACCTTTCCCAAACCTCACCAGAGCTGCTGCTTTCCTTTACAAATCTATCCCTTCTTTTCAGTGATTACACAGAGTCTGGAGCTTTGGTGCAAGAACTGGGGGAGCCAGGTTTGCTGAGTGAAGGGATTCAAATGCTTACTCACCACTTAGTCCAGTGGGGGATGGTGGGAATTCCCATCACTATTTCTGAAAATGGGTCTGCTGTGCAGCAAGGAACTCTGACTGTGATCAGATAGAGAGGGCACCACTGCAAATATGACTGTGATTTATTGGTCAAGGTTTAGTGGCTGCCAAACCTCATTGTGCATTTTGCATTAAATATTTAGCACATAAAAAAAGGAAATAGTTTTCTGGAGCAGAGTGCCCCTTCTCATAGGTGAGTGGTTTGACTGCTAAACCGTCAAAGTCATCATTTCTCCTCTGCTGCCTGCACTGAGGTTTCCTTGCTTTCTGCAATCTGAAGAAAAAAAAGAGTGTCCTGTCAGAGGTAACTTGTGAAATATTTCACTGGGGAATACCAGAATAGCATTATCCAAACACGGCTTTTTGATGAGCTTATGGGATTTTTGCAGGATTTTGAGTTATTTCATGATGGAAGACTGCCCTAAAACAAATGGAGTGAAATGTTCATTTTTCTAAACTTCCCCACCCCTACCAAAAATAGAGATGTTAATATTGCTGTTTTCCACTCAGCTTGTCTGCGTGGTTTTGGTGTGAACTCTGAGCAGCCAAAGGTACAAAGAGATCCCACAGCTCTATGGGAAAGGTGAGTTCCCCCAGCTGCAGCACAGGGCAGTATTTAACAGCAACTCTAATTATTCAGAGGCGTTGCTGAGAGAGGCTTCCCTGCTGCATTAAGCCCTTAAATGAAGGTTGTTATCTCTAGGAAGTCTAAAGGTTGCCTAGCATTTATCAGAGGGTAAGAGTCAGCACATGGGTGTGAACACAAGGAGACAGAAGGCACAGGGCTGGGGACCATTCTGTGAGCAAGAAAGTGCAGAAGAGGAGGAACCACAGGGATGAAGCTGTAGCTCAAGAAGGGAGGTGTACAGCCAACAGGCGGGGTCAGGGACAGGCTGTTAGAGGGAACACTGCGCTGGAAAACAACATAATATGGCCCTTCTGTTTTAAAGAAAAATACAATGTCCTCTGTGTAAGTCCGTGTACACCCTTGTCTGACCCTGCTCTGAACCTGGGTGTGTGACCAGACATTTTCTGGTGGGGGCCTTGTAGAGGCTGCCAGGGTGTCATGTTTGCAGGAGACATTCCTACCAGAGGAAGAAGAGCTGTGCCAGGAGCAGAAGTGGGGGACACAGCCTCATTGACAGAGAGGTGTGGAGGGGGTAAGGAAGGACAGGACCGTGGCTGCCCAGCTCCCACACCTCAAGACCACCCGTGCATCACAAAAGCACTTTCCCTGTGCACACCCCAGCACTGCTGTTTTATCTGTAATTCGTTTTGCATGATTAGCTTGACATGATGTAATCCCTGTCCTTATGACTCAGCACGCCAAATATAAGCATCAAATGACTACAGAGTCATCTGATTTACAGGAGTCTCACTTATAACAGCTCATTACCGAGCCAGCAAAGTATCCACGAGCCAGCCAGCGGAGAGCAGATCGGGGAGCTTATGAAATCAGATTTTGGGAAGACTTTCCTGGTCAGGCCTGCAAAACCACCTACCTGCAGCTGATAAGCAAAATTGTCCTGCCTTACCTTTTAGTCTTTCCCTTCTCACTTCAGTTTGGCTCAGGAAGACAAGCTGTACCAACCAAAGCCGCCTAAAGAATGGTCTAATGGGGCTGTTTAAAGCCAAGTTGAAAAGAAATCTGGCTCAGAGCTAGGCAGTGGAAATAAAATTTTCCACCAACACAGTGTGAGACCAAAGGAAACTGTAGGACCTGCAGCTCTGCTGGTGGCAGAATTTGCATGCAGCATCTCTGCAGCATGTCCTTTCACGACTCAGTTGGTGGTCAGAAACTTCAGTTGGCTGTGAAGTATATTGTCCACACACAGGCCCTCTGTATTGATTTTATTATTCAAAGAGAGCCAGATCACCAGAAGTTTTTATTAAATCACTCTGCTTTACAGCTCACTCCTAAAATGCTAGATAGGGTCAGAGACTTGGGTAGGTAGTTCAGGCTAAGATATTTTGTGAATTACTACAGATAGAACTACTTCAATAAGATATCCCAGGCGCTAAGTTTGTGTTATTTGACTGCAAAGCATCACTTTGACATCTAGGTTAATAAAGGAAACAGACATTCAAAAGTGTAATTCCACTGGCATTCAGCTCTTGCCTAATCTGATCCCTTCTGTGATATACATTTCTCTCTCGGGGCTTGTGCAGGTCTGCCTGTGCCCTGAAAACAAGAACTTAGAGGGAAGAAGCTCCAGCTGCTCTCAGAGAGTTTGTACTTATGGATTCAGAAGACACGTGCCCAAAGCCCTTCTCCACACGGTACAATGCAAACAGCTCTCTAGCAGGGTAGTTCCCCAGCCTCCAGGCCATAGGATACCTGGGATAAGGGTTTTCCAGGAGCAGGTCTCCTCACAACTAGATAGGTGTGACTCAGGTCCCTTGCAGTCACAGAGGAAACAAAAGGGTTTTATTTCAAATCTCTGGGCTATGTCCAGTCTGTTACTACTGCACCCTTGTGCTGGCCATGCTCCCTACCTGCACACCTCTTGCTGGTCAACAGCAGATTGCTATAATGTGGGAAACTCAAGTAAGGGATTCAGTTTTTAAGAAAACCCCAGGATGTTTGGGTGTATGGTAATCCATGGGTATTTTTCATTCTCTCTCACTCTTTTTGTGCAAAGCTGTCATGGGAGACATGTGACAGTCAGAGCCTCTTGGGCTCTGTCCATGTATGACCACTGTTTGTATTTTAAAAAATAATCCTGGAAATGCTTTGCCCAGTTCACATGATTTATTGCTTCAGGATGAGATTTTCTGGAAATATGTGAGATCCTCTGGGATCAAAGCAGCCTAGAGAAGGTAAGGTGCTGTTATCATTACATCTTCACTCGCCTTATTTTCCCCATGGGAGAAGTAATTGTGCATACAGTTGGTGTCTGGAGGCAGTATATTCTACAGAAATGCCACTTATTACTGCATTGCTTTTCATCTGCAGAGGGGGAAAGTGATGTGAAAATGCCTGGAGGAGCAGAAATGTGGTAATATGAATCTCATTTTACCATGCCTAGAAGAACCTCATGCAGACAAGGAGTTGATAAAAGAGAGTCAACGCTGAATAAAAATTCCCAATTAGAGCCCTATCAAAAGCAGCACTTCCACGGTGAGATGCGTTGGCTCTCCCTGCTTTTGCAGAAGCATGTGCTAGTGTGTGCTTGCTTGGCTCTTTTATAATCTGTCTGTACATCTCCCATCCTGAAGCCGTTGATTTCTTTCCAGGTACTGCTGCCAACAGTTGGATGGCCAAGAGCACTGGGTGTGGTGCTGGGTAACTGGGCAGAGGTGCTGCAAAGTCATTGCTCCAAGGCAGGGCACTGGAACTTCCCAGTCCCAAGATAAGGAGTTTTTTGCCATCAAGTGATGACAGCTTATAGTGGGTTGCCATCACTTTAAATGGAAACATCCTTGGGTTAGCCCTGAACCCGATAGAAACTGATAGTGCTTAGCAGCTCAGTCCCCTGCTTGTGGCAATCTGGGGATAGAAGTCTCATTTTCAGTGCTGGGTTTGGAAAGCAGCATATGGGTGGAGGGAGAGCATATAACTGCTGCCATGGGGCCCAAAGTTTTGGGAAGGACTGCAAGACTCCAGTTTGTGAGGGTTGTCTGCAAGCCATGGTCTGGGACACAGCCCTGGCTTGCACCAACCATCACAATACTTGTTCAGGGGCCGGTTTTTAATACCATCCCCAGCTGAGCAAGGGGCTCATCCCAGGATGGCCAGCCTGGGATCTGGCAGCACTCCATTTGTACTAGCCTGGCACAGTGTATCAGCTCTTTTTCTCATTCCTTGCACCACTGAAGCTCGTAGGGCAATTCCTCAGGCAGGGACATAATGTTGCAGGTTTACTTTCACCCTGCCTTCCCTGGAGTTTGTTCCTGCAGCACATTGCCATGGGCTTCAGATTTATTTGCACTGCTTTTTCCGTCCCATTGCGTTTGAGGGGGTAAAGCAAAACCACCTTTTAGCAAAAATGTGCTCTGTGCATCCATCCCCTCAGCTCATGTGAATCTTCCCCCTCCACGTCCTTGCTCTCAGCACAGAGCCTTATCAGCAGTGAGGCTGATAAACCAGGGCTGTGCCATTGGGGGCAGTGTTACGTGCATCTCGGCCACACACAGATAACAGCATATTTCTAACATCTGATTCCCCCCTCAGCAAATTCATGTCACCTGTTCTGACTGAATTATTTCTGATTTTGCCCAGTGCAAACTTCTGCTGGGCCTTTTATAACTGACCTGTCACAGAGTGCCATATATTCTGCTGTCAGGAAGAGCACTCATGATTTGTTGGGAATTACTCTCTTAAGAAATTACTCATTTACATTCAGGGGGGAAAAAATTTATACTTTTTCTTCATCCTCTCAAATTTTATCACAGCATCATCAAAAATAAGGGCTGAAAGGGATTTCTGAAAGTCATCCAGCCCTGGGGCAGAGCCAGGACAGATTGAGCATCTAAACCCTTTTGGACTCTACTTGGCCCCAGTATAAAGGCACAGCCACCAAGTCACAACCTTGCAGTGTAAAGATCGCTCTGTAGTGGGCAATTTGCAGGGTTTTTCTCACCTTTTATTTAAGGAGCTCGAGGGTGGAGCTCTAGGGCAAACCTCTGTACCAGTGAAGGTTTCGTTTCACTGTCTGTCTGAAATAAATGTGTCTCCCTCAAATAGACTCCTAATGGGGATGTTTTCACTGGAAATGTTTGTTGTCCTGAGACAACACAAAAGCAGCATCCACACCTACACATGCAGAGCCCTGGCGGTCACAGGGGTGCAGGAGCAGCAGGAGCAGCGATGTTTGGCCAGCAGAGGTTGTTGGATGTGAGCCGATGTGGCAAGAGGTAGATCTCACTGAAGGAAAAGTTGCTCCCATCACTTCTTCTCAATCATCCCAGCGGGACCACTGTCTTTACAGAAACAGACATACTGCCACATGGTGATACCACCAGTGAAATGTACTCAGCAAGTCTGTCAGGCATCCACCAAACGTGCTGCGAGCAACCAGGTGGTGGTTCCTGTCATGAGGGCCTGCATGGAGAGATTGGTGCCCATGGTATCACTCCCTCCCATGCCAAAATATAAATCTGCTTCTTCTCACAGCAGGATGAAGGTGTTTAAAACAGACACTGTGCTCCTGATCAGGTGTGTGAGTCTTCTTTGCACTCACCAGGTTCCCAAGCAGATGTATTTTGTAGTTTCTAAAACAGCTGGGTGGGAAGCTGCATGTTGCCAGCAGCTGATACTGCTGTGTGAATTCCTTTTTCAGATGTTTGTTTATTTTACCAGTATCCTTAATGTGTCCTTGCTATGGATGTAGCCTTAGTGCCAATAAAAACCTCCCGAAATTTCAGCAAGGGCATCTGATCCTGTGTTAGGTTGCAAGAATAGTGAGTGCTTTTCAAGTGGTACTTCAACTTAAAATCTAATCCTGATTTACAGCCCCGGAGGCCTCCTTAGAGAGCCCTGTGCCTTTCCTCCTTCCTTGGGAGGGCCCGGGCTTTGAGTCAGTAAGCTCTGTGTGCTGGGAGTGGTGACACAGCTCTGCTGTGGTGGCAGTCAGTGGCTCGGGGCACATCAGGGGAGCACGTCTAGATGATGCACGTGTTGGTGATCCCAGGAATCTTTCCCTGGAGTTTGTCCAGGGACAAGTCCTTTCCGAGCGGGGATTCACTCTTTTCCGAAGTCATGTCTTGAAAAAGGTGGAGTTGTGGGGAAGGTTATAATGTGTGGACATGGGGCAAAGTTAGGGGGGACACAGTTGTTTGAGTGTGTTTGCTCTTTATTTAGCCCAATAGAACAATCAGTTTGGCCTCAAGTGTGAGGTGTTGTTGCTTTCCCTCACTTCTGCAGTTTCAGGATCAAGAACATTTCTTTATCTGAAATTTAATATCTACACAGAGTGCTCGGATCACACCAGTCATTGCATTTAGCAATGTGCTGCTGAGAGAGGAGGCTCTGCGGTCTGAAGCACATTTAGCCAAGTGTATAAATGTGAGGAGGGGGGGAAAAATCCCTAAAGACATAATTTCTGTAACTATGTGCATAAAAATTTAAGCCACTTTAATAAAGTACACACAAATAGTTTGCAGTCTGTCTTCAAGCCTAGCTGTTCCACTGTGATTTCTAAATAGAATATGATTAATGGTAAAAATAATCCAATAGATGAATTCTATCTTTTGGATTGTTTTTACCAGGTCAAAGGCCATTATTGCAGTAATTGAATAATCCCACAGACCTTTGCTCCAGACATTCACTATGGAAACTAAGCAATGAGGACAGGCTATTCTATTTTTCAGTCATCCAGACAGCATTTTAATGGGAAAGAAAAGTCTGATGCAGTTAAAAGCCCCTCTAAAAGCAGATTATGGGAAAAAAAATAGATGCTCAGAAGAGATGTAGGATGGTGATTCACTTCAAAATACTGTAAATGTTAAAGACACTGATAATCACTTTGACAGGAATGCAAAGACATAGAAATGCTTTTTCCCCCATGTCCTCTAGATTGAGAGACAAGGGGGAGGGCTGTTTTCTTTCCATGACACCAGTGAAAAGGAGAGATTTTTGAAGTAGAAATTAGGTTATTGTTCTGAGAGTGTTTTGAGACTCTCAGAGGAAAAACACTGCTGTTAGAAGTTTTGCCTGTCATATTTAGACAGCAGTGTTTATTAATTATAGGATAGAATTATCCAATGACTCCAGCTGGGATTGTGACATAGTGTGCCAAGTATTATATACACATTGTGCAGCAAGGTGTAAACACAGCCAGGGACACCTCAATTCTGAACAGACTCATAGCTGATCACTGTTTATTTCTCCTGGTTTTGCATCCTTGCAAATCCATTGACTCCAGTTGAGATGCTCTTGGCTTACCTCAACCTTGGATGGAGACAAACCCCAGGTGAATTTTGTTATTCTTATTTTATCTGAGAAAGGGGCATCAAAAAGGTAACTTATTTGTCTGAAGTCACAGGAGTAACATGTGGAAAAGGTGGCATTGACTCTAGTACAGTGTCCTAGATGCATAAAACTTTTTTCCTCCTGTAAGAAATGTGCTAAGCTCATTCAGGATGATTGAAACACCCAGATATTGTTTGGTGGTGAGCATTCAACACTTCTCTTCCACTCTCTTGGAGTTTTCACTAGGTCCTGGCAGGTTCACATCCCTGTAGTCCTTTCACAACCGCCAAGAAAGACTCTGTAGACCTTGAGAGATCCAGGGAAAGCAACTGCAAACAGAAATGCAGACATGGGGTGTGATCCAGACTTTTGACCATGCAGAGCTGCCACTGCAGCACTCATCAGGCTGGTAACTGAGCCAGCCACGCTCAGTTGCTAAAAACATAATGGAATTTGGTTGCAGAATTTAACCTTTAGAAGTCCAGCAGCTGCTCCCCAGGCCCTCTGAGAGGCTAAGCAGTCAGCGTTTAAGATCCCAGATTTGAAGCATTGCAGATCAATTTTTTTATGCGTCTTCAATAACCCCAAAAAAGCTAAAGGTTGGCAGAATAGGTGCAGCTGCATTACCGGGAGTGAAGCATTTAAGATCTGGCACAGGAAAAGGCACATATTTAAAAGACAAGCCTATCAGTCTTTAATGAGGTTAGATGGGGACTGAGTGGTCATCTCATCATTGAGTAATCCTTAATGCAATGTGCTCTGAATCTATAATTAAAGCACCTTCCACCTTTATCTCACATGCTAAATCTTGATTTCTCCTCGTTCTTGCAAAACCTCTCTTCATTTTAAAGGTACACCTGATGTATTCCTGAGCCTTGAAAGGAGTAGCTAGTGGCACTGTGAAGGGTTTACTTGTATCTGAGAAAAAGAAACTCATCCAAAGTGATGTTTTCCACTGACTGGGTTTCAGTGAAATAAAGTAGGTTTCAACAGAATGAAGCACCTTTATCAACTCTTGTTACCCATTGACTCTTGCTGCACTGTGTGGGTCTCACACTCCTTCATTATGGAGGAAGTCATCTTTGCTGCTTCTTCAAAAACTCAACCCAGAGGCCCTACAGATCTACCAGGACCCTCTTTACCTTCTCCCCCATTGAAGTCTCTCCCACCTGAGCCACTGCAAAACTCTCCAACATCACTTGTTGCTGGAAAAAGCAACTCAAGGCAAAAATAGTTGCCTAAATTTCTAGAAATTACAGCTTGGAAACACTTACTCAAGATTAATGGTTGCCAAGGTACCCCCAGAGATAAGAGAAAGAAGGAACCTAGAGGTCCTAAAGGGCAAATTCTCACAGAGCAAAGCTGGCAGAAGTTATGTCAGACCAAGCCCTTTGCCTCTTTATTGTGCAACTGTGAAATTGTTGTAAAAGCACAATAAAGAACATTATCAGATAATTTTTTTGCGGTCCAGGCCCTGACCAACAATTTGGCATTTTCTTTCAGTTCCTAACTGTATCCCTGGTTCCCTGTGTGATCTTCAGCAAGTCCCTCAGACCAAACTTCCTCTCAAATTCCCAGGTTCCTAATTCCCACTGAGTTAGGTCGGTTTGTGCTGACCCTGCAGTAGTCCAACTCTGCCTCAAGGCCCAGCCTGTGCAGTCCTCCCTTTCTCCTGATGACTCCTCTGCTTATTTAGATACATATGGACTGGGTGGCAGACATTGTCTTCACTGCAGCATCCACCAAAGGTGAGTTCTAGGATCAATTTGGGGCTCTAAAACACCTTTAATCACAACACTCCACTACGAGTGGTGGCAAAGCTTTCATGCCTACACAAGAAGTGCACAGAACACTTGCTCTCCTTGCAGCAGATAAACTAAATAAGCCTTAGTTTCCCCCCAGATATTGAGCTAGAAGTGTGAGCCAGGAGTAGTTTCCACAAAACAGTGATTTATCTAATCATGTAGCTGTAGAGCAGAGCCATGTTGACAGCTGTTTCGGCACAAAGAGATAAACATGTCAAGAGTTTCTCCTAAAGTAATAGCAACATTTGGGTTGTGACTGTGGGAACCGTGTTGTCTTCACTGAGAATTCAGGAGAACTGGTGTGATTTCTCAGCACCTCTTGTGTGCAAAATGAGAGGCAGGTGAGCTTAGGGCATCTTTCTAAACATGCCAAGTGTTTTACAGCTCCAGAGAGCTACAGCCAAGTCCAGCTGAGCTCTCTCTGCCTGCTGTTGGAAAAGGCTTTATGTGCACTGTGGCTGCTGCCCAGATCCTTTAGGTGACATCCAGCGGGTGGGAAGGGCTCAGCCCTGGGGTCCATGGATGGTCCATGGCACAAAGTACAGACTTTTCACAACAAAGTAATACCACATCATGGTCATCCTTTTCCTGTTCACTGTGCCCAAGTCCTGCACAAATCCAAGGCTTGCAAGCTGGAGGAGCATCGTGGTATGGTCTGGTTAGGGAGGATGAAGATGATCCACTGCTGGGGGATGTTTAGGTGGTGACTGTAGAAAGGGAGTCTCACGATCTGTCAGCAATGACTGTGGCCCTCATCCTGCCCTTCACATTCTTGCCAGGGAGCTGGGGAGCCCAGGGGTCTGAAGGGAATCCACCCACTCGAGGGCACTGTTGGGGGTGGGATTTGGTGAATTTGCCAGAGCAATGCAGAAAAAAAAACAAGGGTGGGGAGTTGAACACTTTAAGCAAAGGTTGCATTTTGTTCCTCTAGCATATAAAGCCATCACAGCGAAATGCAAACAGACCCCACAACAGTATTTTTGCACCTCACTCTGACTGAAATTAATGGGAATTAGGCATTGGGCAGCTAAATGAATTTCTGGCTCTAACCCTAATTTTGTAATGCGTCCAGTGCCCCATTAAGAAGTAAAACTCATTAAATGTCACAGAGCCTCTGAAACAAAGGTGACTGATGTGTTGGTAAATTGGAAATGCAATTCGCTCCATCTTCAGCTACAGAACTGTGTCCTGTGTCTGACATTGCTTCATTATACTAATGTTTTTCTTTTTCTTTTTTGGAGATTGCATTCCCAGAGAATTTGAGTCACATATAAATCAACCTGTCTTACATGTCAGGGTTTTTTTTTCTTCTTAAATTGAACAACTACTGGAAGTTAGAGTTTTAGGAAAGAGCTTTCAAATTAATGCAAAACTTGAATTAGTCTTATACTGCAAATCAGTGGGAAGTAGAAAAGTTCCCTCTGACTGGCAGCCAACAGCCACTTAAATTAAGGAAGAATCAAACCTTTTGCCAGTTCCACAAAATGTCAACACATCTGTCTGAATTATGAATTAGGGATACTGAGCTTAAGTAGGAAAAAAACAGACAAAAAGTGGACAAAACCAGATCTGGGTCTCCAGTTTAGATGCAGAGTATTGAATTTGGCTACCCCTACTTTTATGTGTTTGTCAAAACAATGTTGAAAAGCACCTCTGCTTAAATAACTCAAATGCTCAGTAGAATACTAACAACCCTGGAATCCCTTGGCACATTTTCATTAATTTAGGCTTTCCTTTGTTGGTTTACTTATACTAAAACTCCATGTTGAAACAGCAGTTTTGCTCTATACTGAGAGAACTTAGGATCTTCTGGCCTACAGTGAACTGTTGTGTAAGTTGTCTCAAGTCATGAAAAAAACACATTTAAATAGCAGTTTTAATTAGAATTTAATTATTATGTATATACAAATTATATGTATGTATAATTTGATTATAATTTCATTATAATAGCCATTACCAGCCCTGCAGGTAACATACACCCTGAGTAGGCTTCAAAGCATTTCACAAAGGGAGTAAACATATGATTAGCACTGTTTTACAAATGGGGAAACTGAATCAGGAGCTGGCTTGGCCAGAAGAAGGCAAAAGGTTATCAGCAGTACTGCACCTCAGTCATCTGGGCTGAGATCCATGCTCAGGCCCCACAGTCAGCTGGATGCTCTGGTATCCTTCTGACAGAATAAGCTAAGCTGGGCATTTGGGAGCTGTAACTTCTCTTTCCAAACACTCTTCTTCCTGCTTCTCCCCTGCAAAATCCTAGACAATATCTGCCTCCAAAAAAAGACGTTAGGCAATACATGCTAATTATTACTGTGGAAAAACTTTCTGTCTTTGGCAATCAGTCAAACAAGATGTTGCCATGGAAGGCTTATACACCTTTAGTCACCTCTCTAGCTGTGAAAAAAATACCTCTGAAGTGACTAACCCTGTTTAGACCTCTTGAGGTTTCACTTGTCCAAACCAATGTCCCACTTGCAAACCTTCTGCTGCTGGGCCACCTCCAGTGATCCTTCCTGGCCGTTTTGCTACAGCTGCTGCTTATCCCTACAGACAGACACAGCAAGAGCTCACAGCATGTTTTGCCAGGTCATCATACCAAACAGATAAGCGGATCTGGATCACTGCAAGAATTGTGTGGGTGAAGAATTAATCCTCCCTTAATTGGCTGCTAAGAACTCCCTAGCTGTAACATTCTCCACGGCAAGCATTAGATTGTACACAGTGTAGGACCTTAAGAAAACAGAAATACACACCTAAGCCACAATGTGATCCAAAAGGTATAAAAAGGTGTGTTTATAGGGAAAAGGAAGCTGTAAAAGAAGGGATTGTAATGAATAAAGGAGGATATAAAAAAAAAAAGAAAAAAGAAAGAAAAAAAGATGTAAAGGGCTTGACTGTAGCAGTCTTTTCCAAATTCTTTCCAATTGAATCTGTGATTCTATGATTCCTGACTTGCAGGATGTTGATGATGATTTCTATCATCATAGTGCTCACAAAAAGAGGACTGAAACATGATTTTTTTTCCCCCTCGTTCTTTAAAAAAAAAAAAAAATCACTTTTTTTTTTTTTTTTCTCTGTACTAGTGAAATGACAGTGCATTCTCTGGAAAAATTAAAAAGGAATGGGAAAAACTATGGAGTAAAGAGATGTCTGAATGAGTCATGCATATATACACTGTCAAGAGAGATGAAGTTACACAGAAAAGTTGGCATGTTTGTAAAATTTCCTGCCCAGATTGTGCCAGCAGAACATATGGGCTTTTGAACCTGCAATAACCCTAATGTGTCCATGCCAGGGGCTTTTGTCCATGAAATTGTCTCTTCTGCTGCTCTGAATGATCCCCCTGGTCCCAGTCCAGAGGGGAGGGTGGCTGCAGACTCTCACACAGCAGGCAATGTGTGAAATGTGACCTGGGACTTCAAAGTAATTTCTGTTATTCCAGGAAGGTGAGAACTGAGGAAAAGGCATTTCATGTCATTTTGTTTAAATACCTACAACACAGAGCATTGCATTGAAGTGTCGGTTTCCTGGATTTGAATCCTGGCTTTCTGGGTGACTTTGGACAAGACCCTTAACAGCCTCAGCTTCCCCCTTATGCAAAAGAGATTGTCTGAGGATATTTCGTGGAGCACCACAAGACTCACTGATGAAGAAGATATATGTGTTGTTATTAGTTTCCTTTAGTGTTCCTGAGCAGGTGGGTCATGTCCAGAAGACAGCAGGCTCTGATCCAAGAGGAGTTATTTAAGTTGCAACAGTGGCATCATGAATAGAATAGAATATTACCACAGATACTTCATACCAAAGTGCCTGGAAGTGGGAGGATGAGTAAAGCACACTATGCAGTCAAGACCCTGTGCAGAAGGGCCCCTCCTGTTACATCCATTGCAGCCCCACTCCAACTCTACAGCTCCCTCAGCTTTTCCTGTGCTCCTGCCCAAAGGCACCTTGGTTCTCACCAAAGAGATCCAGAACTTCCTTCTTCCTGGAGCTCTGTCATTGCCTAATTGTGGTGAAAAGTTCAAAGAGGTTGGCTTGTGCACTCGCCTCATCGAGGGCACAGGAATCATAAAATTGTTTCTGTTGGAAAAGACCTCTGGAAGGGAAGTAGAGGGGGAAAAGTAGAGGAGAAACACAGCATGACCCAGCGAGAGTGAGGAATGGCACAAGGGTCTGTATTGATGATATTTCATGGAAGAGTTGCCAGCACACCTTGGAAATTATGCTCATGGTGGAGCAGACGGTATGGAAGATGGCACAAAGCAAGGTCAGGGTGAAGGAGACAGGCAGTACACTTGGGCATACGTGAGGGAGTATGGGAATAAAGGAAAAATATGACCTAAAGGCAAAAGAAGGATCCAGAGAGGGTGAAGAACCGTGACAGGATAAGAGCAAGAGGGTTCAGGGGTAAACAGAAGAGAAAATCTCCCTGTGATAATATTAGATGGTTAAATAAGCCTGAATATTGCATCACATCATTGCTGCCTTGCTTTCACTGTAGCAGTTACTGACAAACTCCTCAAATTATTTAACACACAGAAATACAAAAACAAGCAGCCTACAGAGATGTGTCAGCTTGCAGCCCTGAGGCAACTCTCACTTGCAGGCAGCCCTGGGTTTGATGGGCCCTGGGGAGCCTTTGGTCCAGCACCCCGGTAGCTGTGCTGTCCTCTCATCATTGCTGTTCGATGCTGCTTCCATCCCAGGCTCACTGTTAATAGCAATGAAGAGATCCTGTTTTTCCAGTGGCTGGACAGGTGGCCAGGAAGTGCATCCAGAAGGTGGGCTGTGCCCTAAGGAAAGGTCTGAGTCCCATGATACTGGATGAGGGAAGGTACATCCCTCCCGGGGATATAGAGGGAGGCTCAGAGGTCCATTGTGGGCCCCTGGTTGCTTGGTGCTGAGAAAAAGGAAGGAAAAAAATAAAAGAGAGAAACAATATCAATGCCTATGTTTTTGCTTAACTAGGTGCAACTTTCAGGGTCAGGACAGGAGGTCAGAAACTCCTTGCTGTTGTCCAGCCCTTTCTCAGGTCTCTGCCCTCCCTAAGACCATTCAGCACATCTCCAGAGGAAGACTTCACAGGTGTAAATACCTTAACTCCCTTAGCTTTGGGTGGAGACACTGCTGATTTGAACCAGCTGAGGCTTTAGCTTCTCCAAGCCCAGTGTGGTTTGACCCGAGAATAGAATGACATCCTAAAGAGAAGTGTGCTTTGGTGAACTGGAAGCCTCTGCTCAGCCTCAGAGGTGAATGTTGTCTTAAAAAAATCTGATTTTCTGCAGTAGTTACGTCACTTGCTTTTGATATTCTTAATCTGTTCCTAAAATCTAGATTCCAGAATGTCCCTGTGCTACTGCTAGCTAATGGCAAGCCTGTGTATCTCACTCAGATGTTATTCATTCCAAGTGAATGCACTTGTTAGCTTTCCCTACTTACCCTCCTCATGTTCTCACATAAAAATGGCTCAAAAAAAAAATTGTATTTCCTGGAACAGTCCTTGACAGCCTGTTTACCATCTTTAATTGATCATCATCACAGACTCCTTCTCTGCCATAACCACTCAATATTTCAGGGCCAGGCCAAGAACTTGCATTAAGCAGTGAAGATTTGTACAATGTGTCTCCAAGACAAGCGGAGCCCTTGGAAAGGTTAAATACTGGGGTCTGCAGCACTCCCCATTTGGCTGGAGGCTGAAATGCTGCAGGCAGGGGTGTGGGACACTGCAGCAGTCCTCAGCAGGCACAGGGACTGCCTGCTCAGCAAGGCTTCGGGAACTGGAAACTGGGGGAAATGGGAGCAGTCCTGGTCAGAAGCTGATTATAGCAGCTTATGTTTCTCTTCCCGCCCATCTAGCACTGCCCCTGGAATGTTTTCGATCTCCAGTAAAGCTGTGTTTCAACACAAAAAATGGAATGGTTTTATTTATTTTTAACTCCTTTTCTCCAAGTAACATCATTGGCAGATTTCGGGATGGAAAAGTGGAGAAGGAGGAACAGCCACAAAAAATCTAGATAAGTGAAAAATGTGAATGGCCTTGAAACACCAGGAAATGTTTCATTCCACATCAAAACTGAATAAAGCTTTTGCTTGGAAATTGAGAGCGCTAAATAAGTAGCCAGAACTCTTGTGCTGTTTGAAAAGTAATCTCTTGTTTTAAAAACGCTGCTCACTGATGATATTTCAGGTTCTTACAAAAATTTGCCATCCGAATTCCTATAACATGTAAGGTCTCTAGGGGTGGGCTGAGTCAAACTCAGAGAGGTGGGATATGGGATATTTGGAAACACAAGGCGTTCCTTGCCTTGCACTGTTGGAGCATTACCTGTGGTTCCGGCCCCACTCTGGACAGTGATGACCCCTCGGTGGCAGTGGCTGAGCAGCAAGATGGCCTGGCCTAGGGCACATGTCCCAGAAACAAAGGGTCTATGAACTGGACCTTCAGCCAGAGGCAATGATGCCTGCCTGGTGAGGGTGATGCCTCCTTCAGCCGTACAGGGCACAGAGAGCCCCAGGAATTGTGCTGAGTCAGTCCAGAGCCAGCACACAATTGTTCACAGCACGGTATTTCATTAGAGTCATTTACTGTCTTTAAAACAGGTTGGTGAGCAGCAGGAGTTTCCAATCCGTCCACTTCTGGGTAGGCTTGTGAAGTCCTTTGTTTCCATCGGCATTAATTATCCATGGCTCGCTGTGCGGGGGTGTTGTAAAAGCAAACCTTTGGAGGAGGGGACCTGCACCGAGCTGCCTTTGAAGAGGAGATTCAGGGCATTTGTGTGCAGTGGGATGTGATCGAGCCAGGCGGGCTGTCAGGGTGATACAGCGCAGCACATTCAGCCCTGAGAGCGGAGCAGGGAGCCCCGGGACCCGCACTTCCTTCGGCTGGGGCTGCACAGCCCACCTTCACCGGGAGATGCTCCCTCGGGAACAGCAGTGCTACATCCCGGCTACACGGCTTCCAGTCCTACAGCCTGTGCTCATTCTGGGTCCCTGCACAGCATCTGTCACACAGATGGGTCTGCCCCTGCTCACCAGCATCGTGCAGGTCTTGCAAAGCTGAGCTGGGCAGTGCCTGAGCAACTCGTGTGTCAGCTCTTCAGTAATATATTGGGAGCTGTAGGATATACACTTTGCACAGGAATTTTGATGTTAAATCCGTCAAAACTCAAAGTACTGCTCAAAGGAGGCTGTGTAAATTCTTTCATGAATTGTGTTTAGTTTGATTCAGGGCTTTCTAATCATGGTGTTGTTTTCAGAGAGAAGTCAGTGTAATGTAAGACATTTCCCAGCAACGACAAGCTCCAGCTGCTGATCCTGTGCACCCTGGCCCTGAGGAGTGGTGTGTTCCAGCTATAGGAGCAATATCAACATTTTCAGTGTGGGTTTAACAGATCCTACCTGAAATCCCTATGAATCCACGGTAAAAGTGGAAGGGGGTATCCTTTAATCCCTGACTGAAATTCCTTGCCATTTTCCTGCTTCTCTGGTTGCTACTCAGGCCCTCACCTAGTAGTCAAATGACACCTTTGTCAGAGATCCCAGCAAACATCAACAATTCAAATTCCCCTTACACCATAAATCAAGCACACAGCTACCTGATCCAGCTCCCACTGGACTTGGACTTGGCTTTGCCCACGGTTTATCACAGAGCAGAGTCAGGCCACCCTGAGTATCAAAATAGTCACCCCAGCTAAATCATCACCCAACAAAGCAGATTAATGCCTGTCTCCCTCCCTCCTGCATCCACTCCTTGCCTCCCCACATCAATAGCTCCTGAGCAGCTGACTTTAGCATAATGCAGTGATTCAAACATAAGCAGACACAGCGGGATTTACTGGAAGACGTTGTCTCTCACAATCCATTATTTATAACAGTGCTTTATGATTAAACCTGAAGCCATTAGAATGGCTCAGGCTGGAACCATGTCAGCTTACTCACATGCACAGGGGCATGGCCATACCAATAAAAACATGTTTTTCCCTGCACTGTCTATGGGATATTTAGGGAAAGGGTAAGAAAGCAAACAAGATGACAGTCTAATGCTGAAGGGATTGATTCTGATCTTGTGGGAAGGCACCACAATTTGTGTGGGTGGTGCTGAGGCTGCTTGCTGGGGCCAGCTTGTCTGCACAGACCTGGCTGGAGGTGCAGCAGCACCCTACTTCTCCTTGGCGTGGCCTGGATGCAGGTGCTCCTCATGGAGGTGTACCAAATCTGCCTGGTGCATCCCTCACAAACCTCAGCCCCAGTGAGCTCTGCAACCCTCCCTCCCTCCTCACAGCCAGCTACATGTGGATGTGTGCAAAATCCTAGTGCTTAATTCCACTGCTGCTGCTGCTGCATCCACAGAGAGTTCCTGTGAGGAACCCCTCTGTGAAGCTGTCAGTAATAGCTGGCAACTCCAGCAAACATCCAGGAAGCTCTGCTGCTGATATCCAGAGTACCCAGGATGCACCTAAGTCCTGTGGTGGTTTGGGTATAGGTGCCTTCATGAGGGAGCACAAGGGAAGCCCATGCTCCCCTAGGAGATGCTGCCTGAGTATGACAACAAAGCAAAACATCCTCCTGGAGTGCCTTTGCTTGGTCATCACCCTGCAACTGTCCACACTACAGATGGGTCTGTGTAACTCTGGGGGTCAAAAACCTTTTAGGACGGCTCTTCAGCTGAACATCAGCCTGAGCTGACTCTTTGGGGCCAGTTTGTCAAACCTTTCTCCTCCTGGTAAGCTGTTCTTCCCATGGCAACACCGACAGACCTGTGGAGGTCAGGGACTTTTCACAAGCAAAGAAAATACTATTAGTGTAGCCTGATGGAAGCTTTCCCATCCCATCTAGCATGGAGTCTCAGCTCCCTGGTGGAGCAGAGCTCTCAACCAGCATCTGCTTTATTTAGGGGAGAGCAGTGGAGATCCCAGAGGAGACTTCAAAGAGAGCCTCTCCAAGCCTCTTCTATGCACGGCTGCTCTCAGCTCCAGAGAGTTTGAGGCATGGGATGCTTTATCCCACCCTACAGTGCTGCCTGCAGGAGCTTCCTCCAGCATTGAGACAGAGATTTTAGGACCTCCCAGAGGATCTGGAAGGGGTGTGAGGATGCAGAATGAAGCAAGAGGAACTTCCTTCTCTCATGGTTTGACCTTGGCAGGCAGTAAGCATACAAGGTACTACAGAGAAAATTAACTCTGCACTCACCAAACTAAGTGTGAGAATGGAAAGACAGAATTAAGGGGAAGTCCCTTTTTTTCTTCTCTGAGAGAACAAGGGCTGGCAGCTGTAGAGCAGAGTTGTCTGACAGCTCCCCTTGGCCCTAACAGGAGAGCTTGTCTGCATTGGCTGCTGTGGCTCCACACCAGACACAGCAGGAATCATTTTTCAGTGTCCTTCAAAAATGTTTGTAATTATGCCCTCCAGAGCCATCCTTCTGATATCCCTTGCTCTGCCCCCTTCCCCACCCAGCAGCTGACCCTGACCTGCTCCATGTGTGGATGGGTGTCAAAGGCCAGAAACTTCCAAACTCAGAAAAGAGAAACATTACTTTTTCAAAGAAAGCAGAGGGGGAAAAAAACCTCAAGGCATAAAACCAACCAAACCCCTTGCTGGCAACAGTTTGCCAGGGCAGTGAATTAAGGGATCTCTATGGCAAGTAGAACATCAACACAACATCCTTCTTCATTGCTGAAGTCTAAGAGTTGTAAGTTCATCACAGATTTCAGCTTCCTGGCTCTAGCTTTGAAACTGCAGTTTTTATTTCTGCCATTTGTAGTTCTGTCCAGAGTAGAGGCTATTTTAGTCATCCTTCCTTTTGTTGGATATACCTTATTTTATGGGCCTTAACTCTGCTCCAGCTTCACCAGGAACAGGATTGGGTGTTCACCAGGAACTTAATATGCTGAGTTCCCAGCACTGGGCACGGTCTGCTTTTGCTTTTTGGAAAATGAAAGAAGTTCTGCTCCTTCTCCCCAGGTCCACTGGCTAACAGTGCATAGAAAGGCTCAAAAAACCTCAGAAGGCTGGACAGCAAAAGATGCATTTCTATCTCCAGTCACCTCATTTCCCTCTGAGTGAAGTAAGAAAAGATTTTTCATGTTTTTTTCTTTTTTTAGAGAATCTCTAGCTGCCCCATCCCTGCAGCATGTAAACTCACTTGGTCCCTTCCAGGAAGCCACAGGGGAAATCCCACCCTTGCCCAAGCACCCACTTCACCATGAATGGGGTCTTTAGATGCCACTGGCTGCAGGTGCCAGGTACAGGTCTCTAGTGAGGATTTCATCACTGGTTTGCCAGCTCAGGTAAAAACCACCAGCAGGTTGTAGTTGTGGTATGGTGACAGCTCCTCCAGGACCAGGGCAGAGCTCTGGGACCAGGGCTGTGCCCAGACTGTTCCGTAGATCAGTCTGTGACACTTCACCATTGCAGCCCCTGTTGTTTGGAGCAGGAGACCTGTTTGGGCACCACAGTTCTCTTCTGTACCCAATATTCCCCTGAGGAGAATCCCCACATTGACATAAGAAGAGATCAGTGGTGGCACAGATGGTGAAACACATCAGACTTTATTTACAACACCACTCACACAGTGGTGAATTCCTTCATCTCTCCTTGGTGCTGGTGTAAATTAGGAGTAGCAACACTGTGGTACAGTGAGATAAACCCATGATGAGTAACAGATTCCCTTGGATTTCCTTATCTCAGTGCTCTGACCTTGCTGCTGAAAAGCAACCTCAATCCATCACTTCTGGAGAATAAATTCCTTTACCAAACCTCAGGCCTGGATTCTGTCAGTCCCTGGCCATCAAGGTTAGGATATTACTTTATGCTACCTGACCTCTGACAGTATTTTAAGGGCTCATCTACAGCTGCCACTATTCATAACTTTTTAATATTTTCATATTTTTATAGTTTTCCTTTCTTCAGTCTGGCTGTAGTAATAATGAATGTGCAAAAGAAAAATAGTTTTGTTAAAACAGCTGCCTTATGGGGGCATATACACAGTGGGCACAGAGGGCAGAAAAATTTTTCTGCACATCTATCAGATTCCTTTGGTATAACCTTATTTTCCATAGGTCTTATGAGGCCAGTCCCCTGTCTCATACTCATTTCAAATTGCATTGTCAAACTGTTTTGAAAGAAGAGTTTTACAGCTTGCTAAGAGGTCATGGGATACCAATAAAGCAAGGATTTGCTTGTTCTAATAAAAATTCCTCACCCAATGTTGGAAAACTAGCTAGTTTTATACAGCCCCAAACAATTTCTGTGTTGCTGGAGGTTTGTTCCATTCTTTTAGCAAACCCTCGAGCCAAAGGATGCTCCAGTTACAACACAAAGGGATGTGTGGCTTTGGTAGTAGTTCCACACCTTAAACTTCCAACATCTTATATTTATGTGACTCAAAGACAAGTAGAGTCAGAGTTGGTGATAACTGAGCATCCATAACTCCTTTGCATTCTATTGAGTTGTACTTTGGACTAATCTGTCAAAGGATTCGTTACTGAACAAAACAAAGTCAAGGTGGGTTTGTTTTAGCCAGGAGACAGGAGAGTTGTGTCCCCAGCATTCAGATGGTTCACCCTGATGAGTTCAGTTTTACTGTGGTTAAACTACTGTAGCAAAATGGAGGGGGTACAAGAGCTGGAGCATTTAGAAGTAGGTGAGGGATATCTTCCTACATATTTCACCATCTGAAAGTGATACATTGGGGAATCTTTTTCATCTTTTTATGGGTACTTTTACCTTTGGGTCATAAAGTGATCATTCCACTTCGTAAGGATCATTATTAGTTCAGGCAGAATGTATGGGATGATATTTGAGGACACAGATCTTGTTGGATTCCTGGTACAAGGGGGACTAAACAGCAATAAATAGGAAGGACGTGAGGAATGGTTAAGGGGGGAAATAAAGAGGGTTTTGCAGTCACCAAGAGAAAGTGGATGAGGAACAACAGGGCATTATTTGCCATACATGAAGACTGAAGAGTGTCCAGTGAAAAGAGCAAGTAGCAGATTTATTTTAAAATAAACAAGGGGAAGTACTTGTTCGCACAACGCATAACTGAGTCATGACTCATTGCTGCAGGATGTTTTGGAGGCCAAAAGCCTACACAGGTTTAGACAAACTCAGGGAGAAGAAGTCCACTGAGAGCTATTGAATAAGATGGTTCAGATGCTACTTACAGTTCACAGTCCCTAAAGCACTGGTTGCAGGGATCTAGGCTGGGATGGCATAAGTAGGGAATACGTATCTTATACTTACTGTGTTTCCTACCTCTTCCCTCAGGAACCGACTTCTTGTCGCTCTCAGAGAGAAGATCAGGATAGGTGGACTTTCTCACTTAGAAGGCATTTGTATTTTGCAACACAAGCCTATTTGTGAAACTAATGGTGGTTGTATTGATGACAGGGGAAGGTTGCTGTGAAGGGGCCTGCTGTGAGTGTGGGATGTGTGTGCAACCTATTGCATGGAATAAACCAGTGGTCAGTTATGCATCTGAGTGTGGGAGTGCCATTTCTCATCTGCTTTGCTTCCAGGCTGTGTGACAGGTTTTTGTGAGCAACATCACAAACGAGGAGTGCTGCTTTTGTCACATAATTGGGGTTTTACTGCTATGGGAAAAGGCAGAGCATTCAGCCAAGAGCCAAGAGATAGTTTTGCTGCTTCATGCTGCTCCCCTAAGAGGGGAGTGAAGGGAAGAAAGGCTGTGTTGGCTCTCAAATAAGTGATTTATAATAGGCTACATAAATACAGGTTGATGCTCAGTGTTGTAGAGCACTCACTGGACCCTCACAACAGTTTTGGAGAGCTTGGTTTTCCTCCATCATCTCTGCCTGCTGGCTGGGCCTCTAAAACACAGAGGGGTTAAAGTGATTAGACCTCAAATTTGTAAGAAGGTTCTTGTTCACATTCACTGCTCAGCCTTCCAGGAAGATCACTGCAAATTTCATCCTTGTGTCTATTTAATCTACTTAATCAAATCTACAAGTTCTTATAAAGCTTTTATATCTGGAGTTGCCTCTGACTGCATGGGAAATGGGGAAATTTGCAGCTGGGCTTGAGAAACAGTGAGGATTACAAAACTGCTGCTTTTATTCTCCTAGAGGAAATTCATCTAAGTGTATCCAAGTTCCCACTGCAAATTATGAGTATGTAACACTGGGAAATGGTGGCCAGGTAAGTGCAGGGTTAATAGTGTAACCACAGAAGAGAGCAAATCTCTAGTATTTTACAAACCCAAACCACCCAAACATCTACTATTTTATAAACCCAGAGCAGATGGACCTTCAGCTGTTAAAAATATTTCCTTTCTGAGTTTCAGATAGAGAGTGAGGTGGAGAGACTGGAATGGCAAGGAAGGCGGGAACAGGTAAAACTCAGGGGCCAAGACTGAGAACCAAGCAAATACTCAAGTGAGATGTGTCTTCTTCCACAGAGCTCTTTGCCATTGCAGTGATGATCTGTAGTAAAATATGTTCTCCAATCTCTTTGCCTTGGCTTGTAAGTCAGTGATTAGCTGATCCATCCAGTTCAGAAAGCATTGAAAAATCACAGGTTTTCCTTTGTTTTGCTTTCTCCCGGCCTTTTGTGGAGAAAAAGGATATGCCCATGTTTTCTTGGACTTGTTTCTTCTGTCAATTCTCTGAAAATATTATAGAAATTGGATCTGGCCATGTTTCCCCCTAAAACTCTGGAAAAGTTATTGGACTGGTCAGACGAAAGAAGCTGTACAAATTAGCTATCAGCTGCTAGATATTTGGCAGCCTGGGCAATGCCAGTATCAATCAAGTTAACTGTTCAGTGTTTTGCTCATTCTGATGGATTAAAAAACAGAATTGCTCAGCTCATGAAGAAAACCACCACTTCTTCTCCCTGCTTGGGTTGCTCTTTGCCCAAAGAGTCTTTGATAACATTTTGTTCCTATTGCTGTGTTGTGGAATTACAGCTTATCTCCCCATGCTATCTGAGAAGGTGATTTGTTATGCACTGTTTTGGTGAGATGAAACAAATTACAGGAAATCGAGCTTGGATGGATGGGAACTCTGGCTGACACTGGGTGGCACTGAGTCTGTGCCGAATCCCTCAGGTTTTAATTAAGGGGCCTGTTTGCTTCTTGTTCAATTTCCCTGCTTTAAACCATATGGAATTAACTGTCCTTGGATGAGGGAGGAATGAGGTGAGAAACTCCATCAGCTTTGTGCTTTCCTTCTCCTGCCAGAACTGACTCCTGGAAGGTATCACGGCTCCTGCTGTCAGTGTTCCTCTTCTCTAGGCATTATGAAGTGCTGCACTGAGGCCTGACCTTGGTCTTTAAGTCCCTAAGAAAGAAAGTCATTAAAGAAAACCCCTGTGTCAATAATAAATAGAAGTTCTATGTTTTCTTAGGTAATTAATACCTGAAAAAAGAAGGCTAATCTCTTAGTCCTGAACAAAGATCCTTGCAGAAAACCTGGTCCTGGCAGAACCAGCCAGGGGGACAGAGCCTGTCCTGCCCACTGCTCCCACAGTGTCTCACATACATCTCCTGGCAGTATGACATCCTAGCAAGGATCTGCCACCACCAGCCAGCTCAGAGCTGAAGGCCATCAGAGGAGGAGAGGATGTGGGAGGACTGATTTTGGGGAAAGCAGCATCCTTTCAGCTTTGTGGCCTCTTCTGCATTAGAAATCCTCCTAACACACCAGTTCTGCAACCTTCCTACCAGCAGCTCCACAAAAATCCACTGACAAAACATACACAGTCTCAGCTCCCAGCAGCTTGGTTTGAAGTGACCCTGTTAAAAGTGAAATCCCTTATTCCGCTTATAAAAAGAAGTTTGAGTTAAAGAGGAATTACTTAAGCCATTTGAGAAACACATATATGCCTTGCCATCTTGTTGCTCTGATGGATGCCTTGCTTGGATGAGGAGGCACAAACTGCTTCTATCCCCCCTTGCTGCCTCCAGAGCCTGCTCATTCCAACACTCTGAGCACACAAAACCCCACAGACAAAAACCTCGGCAGCTGAAATGCACTGGGGTGCAAGAACTCTGCAAAGCCTCTAAAGACACCCTCTCCACCCACCTTTCCTTCCATCCAACAGTCCTGTGGCAGCTCTGTGCTGTGGGATGTGCACGATGCATCATCTCGTGAAGTCTTTAGGTTTGTTTCCCTAAGGTACAGCAAGACGCCCTTAGACTAGATCTGTGTGGCTGTCCTTTCTTACTGAAAAGGACCCTCCATTATATTTTTATATTAATTTTTTTCTACAGGTTCAAATATAGTTTTTTCTGCCCCATAATGCAGAATTTCATCAATTTGAACTGACCTAATTGCTTATCCAATTACATAATTTTTTCGACTACAAAAAACTAAATGAAAAGTTTCCAGAGGTTTTTATGTTGCTACCTTTAAGGAGGTTTGAAATGCTAGAATTTAACTGGGCTTTAAAGAAAAAAAAAAATCAACACCAGAACAAACCAAAAAACCCTTTATGCTTTGGAAGATGTTAACTTTGGCTCCTAAAATGTATTAGCCATAATACTAAACACATGCTGTCATAACTCAGAAAAACAGAGACACACAGACTCTTTTTTTCAGTGATTTTGGACATTGTCTGCATGTGTAACTTTATACATAAATAAGAATTCTTTCTCTCCCACCCCACCCATGCATTTTTAATATTCTCTCTGGAAAGGGTTTCCTTAGACACTTTAAGGAAGCTCCTTCTTCTTCAAAGCCTTTTTCCTGCCTCCCTCCTTAAATCAAGAACTTGGGTGGCCTCTTTTCTGATAAAGGGTGTCAGCCCTGTGAGCTTTGGGGTTTTAGCTCTTTCCTGAGCATCTGTCCTGGCTGATGTTTGCACACACGGTGAAAGAAGCAGGTGCTCTAGGAAGGCTCCAGGAGAAAATGTTACGCCAGCAATGTTCCCGTAGCAATAATTGCAAGGAGCAGAAATTTAGAACTACCTTGGCAGCCACACTCACGAGCACTTTGGATCCAGAGACTGATGCATTTTAAAGATTGCTGGTTTATGAGTGTTTTGGAGCCCAGATAGCTCTGACAATGCCCCAGTAACCTCAGTGCAGTTGTTCCTCTCTCTAGCAGGGCATGATTTGGACAGTGGGTCACTCTCCAGGTCCACTGATCTGTCCTTGATTCAAAAAGGCCTGAGAGAAGAGGGGGCTCAGCAGATAGGATAGGTGGGGGTCCGGAGCACGTGTTGAACAGGGAGGGACTGAGGGAACTGGAATTGTTCAGCCTCAAAAAGGAAAAACTGAGGGTGTTTTTCCTGCTGTCTTCGGCTACCTAATGGGAGCATATTGGAGGATGCAGCCAGATTTTTCTTGGATGCGCACAGCAATAGGACAAAAAGCAATGGACACAAGTAGGAGGATGAGAATCTCACCTACCAAGGAACAGAAAATTACTAGGAGGACAGACAAGCACAGGGCAAGCAGGCTGCCCAGATGATGGGAAATCTCCATCTTGGAAGACAAAAAAACCTAGATGTGGTCCAAAGCAACCCAGGTAGCTGGCGCTGATTAAGTGAAGAGCTGGATTAGGTGGTAGCTAGAGGTCTCTTCCAACTTGAATTTTTCAATGTTACTGTAATTTCTCATTTATTGTTCCTTTTCATTTCCTTCTGTGCTTGTGGTTTTGTGTGCTGTGCCTGGTCATTTGCTCTGAAATCTGCAGGAGAAACAATTTTGTCTGGCCCAGATTGAGGGTCTACTGAATGATGACTTTGGCATCCAGCAAAAGTGATCCATCTTTCACCTTCACAAATGTCTCACTTATAAATCATGGCTTGCTTGTTTAATTGACCTTCCAATCTCTAAGAACTTCTGTTGTGATACTGCAGCAGTAAAAAAAAAAAAAAAATATCATAGGATGGGTGTTACACAGGTTGGTAAGAGGAAAGGAGACAGTGCCACACACTAGTAGAAGATGTCTGGAGCAGTTTCATTAATTCTGCCTTCATGCAGGGTCCTCTCTCGACAGTGTAATTCTTTTGATTACTGCAGCACACTGCTGAATGGGAAGACAAGGATCTTGAGTCACCTCTCTTGACTTAGTAAAACCTGTGGTCTAATCCAGCAGAATACCAATAGCACTGAAAGGTAAGAACCGGGAGTAGCCCTTTCTCACAGAAATAAGAGCAAAAAAAGAGGATAAATGGACTGCCAATATTGCATCCAGTCAAGCCAGGAATGCCAGGTCCTTTCTGAAAAGAAACTATGCAAGGTTCCCTCACCTTTTCTGCTGCCATTGGTAGGAAACAGGATAATGTTCCTATACCTTCTTCTACATAAGCATTTCAAATAAAGTCAATATGATGATATAGGAGCATGATTTGGTTCTTTTCTTGCCAAGAACTTTGATATCTTTGGAAAAAAGTCTGTAAAGGTTTTAGCCATTATTAATTAAGATGATTATTGATTCTTGCAAAATACTGTCTGCCTGGAATAAGATAATGTCACTCTGTAAGTGGTACAATATTGCAAAATAAACCAGAACATGGTCTGCGTTTGTCAGTCCAGGCATATGTGCACACATACAGACACAAACATATACAGAGAATGGCTGCATATGACCCAGACATGTGTCCTTCCTACCCTGGCTTCAGGGGAACAAAGGCAATATTCAGGAGCCTCAACTGGTTGCAGTGGGCATTTACCATTTTAATAACCAATAGAGGAACTGATGGGCCAAAGAGACAAGTCAACAGTACTGTGTTTGCTCAATCCAATGACTAACAACTCCTCTAAGTGCTCATACAGTGCTTTATGAATAAATTATGTAATTCCCTGTTAAGGTTGCAAAACACGCTTTGGTTTGGGATGTAGACCTGTGGTTTGTGCTGGCTACATCCAGCCAGCACATTTCAGCACCCCTGCAGCACTGTGAGCTCAGGAGCTGACAGATGTGTGTCATTGTCACAGCAATATGAGCCCATAGCTCACAGAGAAATCTGTCATCATTGCTGGGTACTTGGGCTCCTTAGACAAGGAGCAGGCCCTCGATGTGTACTCCAGGGTCATCAGGTTGCTGGGGGAAGAGCAGAAAGAATTATATAAACTTCACCCACATGTGGTGATGAAACACCGCCCTAGAGCTCTTAGCGTGGGCCTCCATCCATTTGGGATCCATATCCTGCACCCTGCCGAGAGAGACCTCAGCACTTTTCTTCTTAGGAATAAAATCCAGTCTTTTCTTTCAAAATGTGTGAGACAGCATCATACTGAGGAAGTGTATGCACACTCTTTCATGAGGAATATTCAGAGCATTGAGGACATGGGGCTGCCAGCATCAGTCCCTCACTAGGGGTTGGGACAATCACTTAGACTTTCAACCTGATTTTCAAGCTCTATTTCCGGGACTATCTGTTCACTACATCTGAAAATCATCTGCATGAGCACATGAACAGCAACAAAGTTTATACTACAGGATTCCTGATCCTCGAGGCATTAACTTAATATTAACATCTGTACTTGCTCTCTTTGTGACAAAATATATGTGTCAAGCAGAAGCTGGGAGAGACCTTCTCTCTGACACTCAGTGGTGAGAGTGGTGTCCTAGGAAGTGTAAATGTGCATCCATGTAGGCATAGGTGAGTAATAAACTTGGCTTTCTTGCAGTCCCAGTGAGTGCTTTGCTGATGGAGTCTTCCCTTCTGGGTTTGTTGTTCTCAGGCAGCCAGAGGTGTCTGCACTTGGTGGGAGCCCCTTTCTGTCAGTCTACTCAGTGTACTGTGATAGCCTCCTGTGTAAAGATCATGAGATATACACGGACAAGTGCCTTGTTTATAGATCAGCAGGTCCAGAGCATGATGGTCAAAAGCCAGAGGAACTTTAATGTCAGGAAATGAAGGATCTTCGATGTTCAGATGCTCCAGACCTTGGTGTCTACTGAGGGAGGATTTTCAGAGCCAGTTACTCATTTAAATGCCTAATCAGTATCTTACTGGGTGACTGAGACCACATCCAATGAGGATTTTAGACATGTAATCCTTTTATAGGCTCCACAGTTTCACTCATGCACTTGGCCTGATGTGTTGAGTGTGTGATGGATCTGCTCCACCTCCCAAGTGACACCCAATAAACAGAGGCCAAGGAGCACCCACAGTGCTCAGCTTCAGCACTGGATTTTTGGCTGCATCCAAGCAGGAAGATAAAATGGTGCACAGGCTGTTTCCTGGTCACTGTGTGTCACAGTCTGCATTGATACTGCTCACTTCTCTCTGTGCCTGGGACGTGTTGGCTGTGACCAAGGGATCTGCAGGAGCAGTGTTGACCCTGGCAGCTCTGAACATGGGCAGAAAACCATGCCATGGTGCCCACAGAAGCTTAGTGATGAGGATGACCACGTGCAGTTCTCAGATCCAGCTCTTGCCCTGTTTACTCACTGAGAACGAACATTTAGCTCAGGCTACAGTTGCTTGTATGTCTAATTAGGGAGGTGCTGGCTTTGCCTCACAGTGTGCCAAGGTCCCTTGGGAGATGTTCTGTTTCTGCTACACTTCCTCCCAGATAAAGATTGACATAAATTTTATTTATTTATGTTTGGTTTTTACATCTGATGGTGAATAACAGCCATAGCAATGCTGGCACAGCTGTGGGCACAGACTATCACCCACAAAAATGAATTGGAATTTCAGGTTATAAAGTCTTTGATGACAGATAGTATCTTTTTTTGTGGATAGAAGGGTCCCTTTTTAGCCAAACAAGTCTGAACGCTCACCTCAAGTACTATCTTTCTGATCTCTTTATCCCTGTATCTTAAGTCAGGAGTTACTAGGGAATTTATTCATACTTGTGCTTCTACCTCTGTTGCCAAAAAGTGGTCAGCTTGAACAAATTCTTTCTGCTTGAAATCTTGCTGAGCTACCCATCAGAGAGGAAAAGCTGGATGAGTCCAACAGATAATGTTATGGCTGGAAGTGAAAAGAATCAATGTTCTTTCACAGATTTGAATGAGAAATATGAGTACTAGTTGTAAGTATGAAGGTGAGCAACTCTAAAAAAAGATATAACACCTTCAGCTAGTACAAGTATTTAAATGTCAGCTCTTAACAGATCATGATATATTCCATTCATATGGTGGCATATGAACTTTCACAGTATGCACTAGGGATGCACCATACAAGTTGCATCCAAGAATTTCCTCCATGAAATCAAGATCACTCATTTTGTCCTAATTTTGCAAGCAGAGAGCAGATGTTCTGGCACTCCTCTGCCCAGCTCTGGCATGTTCCACTTCTGAAATTCCTGGAGAAAACCTTTGGGCCCTGGTCCACTGTGATTGCTGGGTGAAGGGTCTTCATCTCCAGAGAGGTCACCTGGATAAGACTCTGTCCAGGTGGAGCTCAAGGGCATCAGAGCAATGGTCAAAGCCTCTCTTGGGCACAGATGTCAGCATGGAAAAGACAAATCTGAAAATCTAGATTTGTCTAGATTTGTTTCATAAACAACATGGAGGATAATTAATGGCCCCATTATAAATACACAGCTATGGAAACAATTGCAAATTGACTTTTGGAAGACAGTTTTGGCAGAACTGATCTGAAATACCAGAGAGGGGCTCATGGGGCTGGAAGATGTTTGCTGCACACAACATTTGCCCACTGACTCCTGGGGAAGCTGAAGGTATGCACAGGGCATTACAGAATCACAAAATGGGTAAGGCTGAACTATCCATAGGGATGAACAAATATTCCTTTCACATCTGCCAAGCACTCACTTGCTCTTCATTGAAATCACTTCCTCTGCAGTCCGTTCAACCTCAGACTCCACGCCACATTTCCTTCGTATGTTTCTCAAAACCTTCATGACTTATTTGATAGGCTCACTGACTGCTTTACCCTTGTATAATCCAAGGACAACAATTTTAAGTGCCTTGACATTTCAGGTGCCTCTTGCAAATTTTTTAGGAGTTCAAATGAAGACCAATTAAAAAAATCAGATCCTTCAGCTTTTTGTGCTCAGAGGCCTTGGCCTTCTCATGCAGTTTGCGTTGCTGGTCCCAAGTGATTTGCCATCTCATAAAAAAGAAAAAAAGCACACCAACAAAAGCACAAACAAAACAAGAAAACAGGAAAAAAAGTGAGAAAGGAAAATTATGCTTACATGTCTACGCAAGGAAATGACACACATCCACCTCCTTTCTCAAGCAAACAAACAGCTTCAGAGTAGTTGTTTGAGTCACAGATGCCTCAAGAGAGCTGAGTAGTGAGCTCCAGTTGCTCACTCAGGACAGGAGAGATGCTGTCCTTTGTTGTAACTGGCAAGCAGAGCTGAACCAGTGGCAGTCTGACCACACAAAGATACAAATCTGTCTGCCACTTCATTCTGCATAAGCCCTTATTTTAAATAACTGTACACAAAAGCCACTGCAGCCATAGCAACACTTTTTTAAACAAACTGCTCCTCAATGTAGCTTTTATACGTTTATGTAACCCCTTCTTAGGCAAACATAGGGATATGTGTCTCTATAGTTAATATTTAAGCAGACATATACATACTGATCCATATCTGTATGTATATATACACATATATTTATAGGCACATACATGTAATGCAGAAGAGTGGTCATGCCCTGTAAGTCAGAGTTCTGTGAAGATGCTCAGTGACTCAAAGCACTGCTCATTACCCTGTGAGGGGGAGCCCAACCTAGAGAAGGCCAGGTCACCCCATTGCCACTTCAGCCACCAGCCTGGCAGCTGACTAACCTGGTAGAAAAATAGGGCACTGCTGTCTTCAGTGTTAGGAAGCTGATCTGACTGATGGTGTTTGTGAGTACAAGAGCAAGCTGGAGGGAGTGGACAGGCTGGAGGAAGAGACATTGCTCTTTCATCATCTTTGCATGGGATCAATTCAGTGGGTCCACAGCAAAAGCTGTTCTCCTGGAAAAGCCTTTTTCTCCCTCCCACGACTGTGGAAAGAGCCCAGGGAAGCAAGTCTTCCTTGTCTTAGCCTTGCTAAATACCCCTCCTATTGCTTACACTAGGATTTACGACAGCTTAACTAAACAGATTGCAGGACCAATTAAAGTAAATCCATGGAATTCGAGACACATGAATTTCCACAGTTTAACCACATTTCTTGCCTTTTCTTGTCCCCTTTTGCAACATGTCCAAAGCAGCATTGCACGGTCCTGCAGCTTCAGGGTTCTTCAAGCTGTTTCTCATGTTTGAAGACAACTTGTAATGGGAGGATTTCAGTGGAACAGCTCGGAGAGAATATTAACATACTTCAGAGGGATATTATGTGGCTATGACAGCTAGAACAGCTTGGACATTTCACCCCATGCCTCTCGCAAGTCAGAAGATAAGAACACAATCCCCCTAAGGCAAAATACTGTAATATTTCTTACTGTAATATTTCTTACTCTGTGTCCATGAAAAATGTCTTTCAAAATTACTCAAATAATAGGAAAATAAACATTAAATGCTCTTCAAATACGTTTTTTCCTTAAGAGGACTGTATTGCATCTTTACATATACACTGTGAATCATTTAGTCTGACTATTTAAACCACTGCATATACACCTACACTTTTAGCACTATGAATCCATCTCAGAAATGTAAAATTCTGGATTAATTAATTTGAAAGCTCATCTTGCAAGTCTATAAAATGACCTGATTCATTTTTATGTTACAGAAAAAGTAATTGGAGGAAACTGTTGGGTCAATTGGAACAACCAAAGTTTGATGTGAATGTATCTTATCATACAGTTATTTCTTATATTATGTTAGAGTAAATTGGTGCCTAAAATGAGGAAAGAATATTTTAGTATGGACTTTGCAAATCTTTTTTCCTGATCTTAATTATTACAAAATTGTGATAAAGCTGGTAGAAAATCCGAGCAAATGAAGAAAGAGTTGTTATCAAAACACACGGGGAAGAGCTCTGTAGCCACAGAATATATTTGTTATAAACACAGCACTTGTGACTGGGATGAGCCAGTCAACCTTGACAACTCACCATTATCAGAAAGATGTGGACAAGCACCAAAAGCTGTTAAGGTGCCACAGCCCTGGTAACAGTCTCTCATGTGTTTCTCATCTGGAAGTGCTGTAAGAAAGCCAATGTTTTGCAGCATGAGCCATCCATGGCTGAAAATGCTTCAAATTACAATAGCAGTGGCCAGTTAGACTTTGTGTGGTTTTATTCATAGAGGTTCTTGAGTCTATGACAGCTGGGAAGGTAACTGCCTGTTCACAAAGAAAATTTAGGAAAACTTTATCCCCAGGTGTCTCCTCATACATCTATGCTCCAGTCAGACACAGTGACCTCAAGTCACTTGCTGAGCCTTTTTTCTTAGTGTCAGGGATTCCAGAGCACAGCCAGCAAAGTGATCTCCAGAAAGCACTGTTGTAAAATCATGGATTCTGTGTCTTGTTGAAAAAATTTCTTCAGTTCCCGGGAAAAGCATAAAGACAGAAAGGGGTCGGTTGCTAGAACCAGCCTGCACTTCTGCACACACATAATGTCTGCTGGTTGTAATTGATTCAAGACTCTCTCCATGCTATAGACCAGACATTTGAAATCAGTAATTTGGTCTGATTCATTGAATGTTGAAATCCTTGCAGTAAATTAAGCCAAATTACCTAAGACTTGCAGATTTTTTGAGATGTAGTAAAAGAAAATGGTGAAAATAACAGCAAAACCGGGACAGAACAGAAAACTGTGTTACTCAAAGTGCTCTGGATTGCAGACTGCTGGTGTGGCTGCCTGGAGAATGAGGTGTAAAGCATCCATTTACACGCTTGGATGAAACACTATCTGATGGACAGTAAAGTTTGAAAAGGGGAGCAAGTGAGGGGTAATCATGTTTTTATCCTCATGCCCAGGGTGAGAAAGGAAAGAACCTCTCACAGCTCACCCTCAGGGTGTACAACCCGTGAGGGACACAGGGCATGGCTGAGGCACGAGGTGTCCTCACACAGGGCTGGGTGAAACCTGAGCAGCAGATCACAGTGCTCTGCACAGGGCGTGATCAACCAGCAGCCACATGCTACATCCAAGCAGATGGAGTGCAGATCCTCCCCAGACCTAGAGCTCATGTTCTGCTGGCTTAGCAAAATCCCCAGTTTGGGGGGCAGAGCTAATACACATGCCCCAGTTGAGCTAACCAGTCTGCCCAGTACCAACCCTGAGCCTTGCTCAGTGTGTCAGTAGGATGGAGGGATGGAGTTCCTCCAGCCCTTGGATGTCTGTGTCATAAGACCAGCAAATTCTGGCATTTGGCTCACAAGACAAGAGGGTCAGCCTCTCTCACCTGCACTGCCAGCTGGAAGCAGATCTGAGCCTGTTCTTCTCGTCACATCCAACCAAGAGTGGACAACACAAATATCATCTTTTCAAGCAAACATCCCGAGACTTACAGGGCGGGCAGCAGGTGCCCAACCAACTATTTGGGTGTAGATTGTGGTGTCAGGGGGGCCTGTTCCTCATCCCTGCGGCAAGAGGAGCAGAAGTCAGCCTTGCCACCCGCTTCCATGGCCATGGCATAAAACATTCCCAGCACAGCTGCAGTGCAGCTGCCAGAGCACAACCATGGCTCAACCACAGCCACAGAGATCTCCCACCACCGTGTCTCCCTGGCTAAGCTGACATTTCCCTTGCAGCACTGACACCTCCCTTGCATTGCTATGTCTGAAGATTGTTTTCAGTCTGTGGAACCACCTCGGATGCTTTTTCCTCTACAGGCTCTACTTTGCTGCTTTTCTCTTCCCGTGTCACTAATGGCCCATCCAATACTCGGCAGTCCTGCAATGAGATTTTAGTCATAATTTACCCCAGTGGGGGAGTATGGGAAACAGGATACCATAACACACACACCTGATACACCTGCAGCCTCAGCTGAGAGCTTAGGAACATTTCATTGCTGTCCTCCACAAGGATTCAGCCTGGAAAACAGCAGCTTGAACCTGACTCTGGCTGACCCTGAAACAAATGGTGTCAGGATGTGACGATCCAGATGTGCTGACTGCAGGTATTTGCCATTGGATGTCATTGGCTTCTGAGCCTCCATTTGGAACCCTCTGTGAGGAGCTTTGTGCTGTCACAGGCCCTCATACAGATGTTGACAAATGCATTTGTGGCCCTTGCTTGCTTAGTGGATTTTCCATTACCTGGAGCTAAATTTAGCCCAGTACTTCTGTGTTGAAAGATGCTGTATAGAAATACAAAATTAATACATTAAAAATTAAACAAGGCAAAGATTTAAAATACTAACACTACTGCAATATATTCAGTTCAGTCCTCTCTGTATTTCAGAATACTTTTGCCAACGAGGCATTCCACATACATTTATTTAAATATAGAAACCTTGGTGTTACTATTTCAAAAGAGAGGACCCAATCTTTTTCCCAATTACAGCTAATGAACTGATCTTGCTGACTGTAGGGAGAACAATATCCAGGCCTTAGCAATAAACTCAAAAATCTGAAGTTTTCAAGTCAGCTTATTCTTCAAGGTTCTACTCCTAAGCAGCATATAAAGCATCAATAGCTTGTAAGTAGAGAGCAACTGGTGAATAGATTGACAGGATAGCGTATAGCTAAGTATTTTATAAAATTTAATAGCTCACTAGATTTACTTTTTAAGAGGCTTAGTTAACTAAATGCCTTTCCTTGACATGATTATATCCATATGACACCTTTTTCCCTGACATATTCAAACCCATATGAATCAGTTCTGTATTCAAGTGAATAATAAATTAGTGTCCTCTCTATTCAAATATGAAAAATTAATATAAAGTGTGACCGAACTTCTCAACAAGAGTTGTTGGCTTGTTTTCTTTTTGTAAAAAAAAGAACTATTGGTGTGTTTGTGCATTTAAAGTTTATATTTTGCTGTACTATTAGTTGACACGAACTGTATGCTTTCATGTCTGAATTCAACAGCCTTTTACTGCAACTGCATTAATGTAAAATGTGTGTGGCATAATTCTCATTGCTAATTGCAACCTTATGACAATATCCTGCAGAGTCCTGCTGACCCCATTTACAATAGCATAAGAAGCCTAGGCCAGCTGCTAATAGATGCGTGCTAAGCTTTTTCTGTTTGGTGGGGTTTTTTAGCATAAATAGAAATGAACACAATCAAAGTCTTAAAATGCAAGTCCTTGGGCATTTGGGGAGAGTTTGGATCTAGACCCAAACTTTGAGTTTCCAGGCCAGACCCAGCTGCTGCAGCAGAGGCTCCCTGGTTTTACGGCTGATTTGTTTTGCTCTCAGAAATGTGACCTCAGCAACGGAGCAATAGAAACCATTAAATTAAACACATGCTGCCCTCTTCCAGCTGGAGCTGTGATAGCGTTGTTAGTGCAGGAGGGGTTGGTTGTGTTCCCTTGTCTGCCCTCTTTTGATTTTGCTGTAAATTGTCCGGCCTTATGTCTGTGGTGTTACTGACACGGAGCTGGGAGCAGCCGCCTTTCCCCAGCCAGCTCCTGGCTGTCAGCTCCAGCCTGGCAGGTTTAAACACTTTTCTCTTTTCAAAAACACCTACACTGTGCTCCATTTAGCTGTATCTAGTTCTACCACTTGCAGTACAGACAAAATGAGGTTAAAGCCTGCCTTCTGCTGCAAAGAGAGCATCTGGAAACACGGCTCAAGGAGGTGGTTGAGCAAGGCTTTAATGCAGTCCATATGCCACTTGCACAGTTCTAAAACATTTGGAGTGTGGTACACATTATTTTTTTAACTGTGATGGGAAAGGATAGACAAGGTGAGAGCACACAGAGGATGTTCATAGCAAAGGTGGGAGAGAAGGGCTTGTTCCCACAGGCCTTTTCAAAGCTCTCAGGCTCATGGTGAGATTCTTGGGGTTGTCCTGCGCAGGACCGGGGGTTAGACTTGTGTTTCCCTTTCAACTCAGGATATTCTATGATTCTATGATTCTGTGACAGCCTGCCTGGCTGCTTCAGGCTCACCTGCATCTCAATGCAGTGAGTTACTGCAGCTTCACCAGCTGCCATCTGTCCCCTGTGCTGCCCTAACACTGAGACACACATTCTCAGCCCACCCGGCTCATGTGAGACACACATGTCCTTTCTTAAAGCCAAGTGAGAGGTTCAAGACAGCACATTCCCACCCCCCAGGGGCATAAGCAGGCACAGCAAGGGTTTGGAAGTTCAGGGGACAGTTTACCTCAGCTTCAGAGATTATCACCTGTTTTATTTGAGAGCTAAGCCATTACCTGTTGTCTGTACTACAGCCATACTACTTTACTGGAGAGGTGGCCCCCTCTGGCAGGAAAGGCAGAGGGCTATCTTACACATATATGCAAAACTCAAGCAAATTCTTCCTTTTTGCCATTGAATTCCAAGATTCTGTCCAGGTACTCGTGCCTGGGTTATTCCTCCCCAGGTGCAGGACCCTGCATTTGTCTTTGTTGAATTTCAGGTAGTTCTTCTCTGCCCATCTTTCCAACCTGTTGAGGTCCTTCTGAAGGTCTGCACAGCTCTCAGGGTATCAGCCACTCCTCCCAACGTGAGAGGATGATACTCGTTTTGCATTCATACTGCAGTGCTATATTTTAAGCAATAAAATGACACCTTTACTGATAATCAATATCATTTCATGGGGTTTGGGACATGGTGACATCCATCAGGGACTTGGTGTCTTCTTTTAGCAGGCAACTTAAACCATCTTTAATTCCATTCCCACTGTGCAAGGTGGAGTGGTGACCACTGATGCACTTACCTCAGAAAACCCCTGTGAAGCTCACTTGGAGAATGAAGAAGCTGCTTGTAATTAAGGAGCTACAAAGATGCTGATTATCATGATTTGATGTTCTTTTAAATGCTGCTTGAAGTGGGGACTTGAGTTTTTTAAATATTTTTATGCTAATGCTTTATTTGATTTCCCCCCCTTCCCCCCCTCCAGAGATTTGTTGGGTGTTAAATGCAATGACTTCAAGTTGAAGCACAGCACTTCTAATGGAGCATCTGACCTTTCCACAACCTCACTGAACAACAGCAATGAAATTTCCAGGCAAGCTAATTAATAGACTGGTACAGCACCAGCCTGGTGTACCTCTAGCAGCTTAACTCTCAGCTGAGAGGATGAAATCCTCCTGCCCTCCCCACACCCACATCTCACTAACAGCAATGGATTTGGGACCTAATCAGGCATTAAAACAGAGGATTAGTGAGCTGCAAACCGCAGTGATCACGACTCCATTTACAGGGCATGTAGGGCACTGGCAAAAATTACCAAGCATGCTCTCAGTAAATTAATGTCTGCATACCTGAAAAACCTGAGTGGGTAGCAGAGACTGTTTGATTTAACTTTTTGAATGTTTAACAGTTTTGAAAGGTCAGCACAAAAAGCATCACAGAACAGGAACTTAGTGGGAAATTATAATAGAGCAAGGAGCAGGTTTAGGTAGGTGCCTGTGAAGCACACTGAATACAATTCTACTCTGATACCACTGCCATACATTTAAATAACCACCTTTCTGAAGATGTGGGATATGTAGCATCCTTCTACAAGCTCTAGAGGGTTTAGGGAGAAAGAGGACCCCACTTTCACCTGTGTTCAGAAGAGGTACCATAAGGAGAAGATATGCTCTTGACTACACCCATGGCAAGGAGAGATTGAAGTACAGGAACACAGCACTAACAGAAGAAGGAGATGGAGGTTTCAGAGCTCAAGAGATGTGTAATTGTCTGCCTTGAAGATTTTTGCTTGACTGAGTTGATCATAAGAAGCAAGATCTTTGGATGTCCATTAGCTATGCCCAAAATAACAAATAATTTGGTGCATGAAGACTGTCTCTCTGAGGACTGGGCTCATGGATCAATCTCTGGAAGGTGCTGAATACCCTCCTTCAACTCCTGCAAGAAGCCTTCCTGCAGGAGGTGTGTGCAGCAACTTGGTGGCTCTGGGGAGAGACACTGTTATGGGGCTGTGACACCTCTCCAGAGGCTCCAGTAGCCAGTCTGGCACTTGGAATAGCTGTCAGCCCTGCTGAGTGAAGGAAGGAGCTGTTCTACCATTTGTTGTACACAAACATGGAAATGTTTGTTTCATGGCTTTGAGGCAAAGCCATCCATACTGGGCCAGGACTTGTCAGACAGTTCTGATGCTGTTGGTATTTTCACATAGCTGCTGTGCGAATGATTTCTGCTGCAGCTTGTAGCCCCTGTGGAATTGCTCCTTTTAGAGGTGTGGCACTGCTCCTGGGCATTCTGATGATATTTATCACTTCCCTTCAGACCCGAGCCCAGAGCTGCAATTCCATCAGAAGCTTTGTCTAAGAGGACAAGCAACCTGTATAGAAAAGCAGCACTCACTGTGTTGGAAACAGGGGTATGGATACAGGGGTGCTGATGCCAGCTATGGTGGGGAGGAGGTAAAAAAGGTATCTTAGAGTATGATCTTGAGGGGAACTTCTGTGGGATACAGGAACAGGAACCTTGGAGCCACACCAGAGTACTGTCATTTCTCCAGCTCCTCCACCATGGTGATAGAATCCATGTGAGCAGCTGCTGCTGTGTTGTGCTCTCATAGTAGGTACATGTCTGTTGTGCTCTCAAGGCAATGTAATGGGACTTCAAGAGGATCACCTTTATTCTCATGAAATCTGTTGCTGGCCAGTGCTCTCATACCAAGAGCTGTCATAACATTAGTACCCTGCTTCTACCAGCAAATTATTCTGCTACCCAGGAAACCTTTGTCCCTCTCATGTCACTCTCATTGAAAAAAAAGCAGTATCACTTCCATTAGGGGCCCAAGTCACAGCTCTCTGTGTTTTCAGGAGGCTGAAGGCAGAAGAGAGAACAGTTGGCAAATGGAGAGTAAGAAAAAGGTCTGATAAAAGAAACAAGAGGTTCGTTCAGCAAGTGGGACTGGCAACAGAAGGGAAAGCAGCTGAAGAGAGGAAAGGATCTCAAACCAGAAGTGTCAGTGGACGATGCAGTGGTGGCAGACTTGAAGGCAGACAAAAGCTGGCAAATAGGAAGCTGCCTGTGGCTCTTGGCCCTTTATATATAGGCACAAGAAGCACTTCAGCATCTTGTGGGAGCTCTGAATGGTGTAAGTCTTCTTTTAGCACATGTGCTGTGTAAATTGTTGGAGGATCTTAAAGTATTGCAGCCTACATATGGATTTGGAAGACAAAGTTTCCATGAAGTGCTGGAGTGGAATTGCATTTCTCTGCCTTTCCCCAGAAGACACCTAGTTTGTGCTCCCCAAAATCACTCTGAGAACCAGACTAACCACTGAAGCAAATGTGAGCATTGCTTCGAAGCCCCACTGCTGGACCAGACAAAAGTGCTCAAGGCAGCCACTGAACCCAGGGCACAGACATTTCTTGCACATCTAAGCTTATTTAAAAGGTGGATTACAGCTCCCTTATCTTCCACACCTGCCAGAAGAAGAGAGGAACCTAAAGTATACCTTACACCTCCTGGCACAGGATGTTTATGGGTAGATCTTTCTACACTGACAATCCATCAGTGAAGGGGTCCTGTGGAATGGCTTTTCTGTGGTCAGCACATAAAGCTGGTGGTCCAATACCTTTTTAATGTGGAGTGTAGACAGAATGAGTTACTTCCCCTGCTCAGGAGAACTAACAGATGTTTTGTGTGCACAAAAGAGAGACAAGGGAGAGCTGCCATCTGCTGTTGGAAAAATCCTGGTTCATCCTTTAGCCCAGGCACTGCTGACTGCTGCAGGGGAACTCATTGATGCCAGTGACTCCCACCACACTGGTTTAGCACCCAGAGAAATATTTCACAGTGGGAGCATGGGCATTCACACCCTTTGTGCACTGGGGAGAAGTCAAGTTTGCCCTGAAGAGCTGCTATTCCCATGTCTAACTCAGGAAAAAGATGATGGATTTGCTGACCTTTTGAGCCATCCATACCAGCAGCAAAACAAAGTGGGAAGGTATGGTAAGCCCACTGTGCCTCCAGGAAGGAGTTTAATGGGATAATCAACCACATTTTCAAATGTAAGCCTTAGCTAATCAATTAGATCAGTATTTAGATCTGATATCTTCAGTGGGTTTTTAATAAGCTGAGCATTCTGTATTACTAAGGAAATGAAAGAATTGCTGAAGTCTCCTACACTTCTAAACTCTGGATACTTAGGGTGAAAAAAAGATTATTAGTCATTGACTGAAAAGACAGCCCTTTTATTTAAATGTCACTCTGAGTCATTCAAAATTGTTTATTGACTTCTGAAAACATGTTTACTTCTGTTTTCTAAATATTTTAAGTCAGTTTAGCTACAAGTAACTTCTTATTTTTTACAAGAAAAGACATCCAAGTACTTAATACAAATTAAAGAAAATATTTCAGTCCTTTAAGTGGCAAGCTAATCTTGTTTAATGCTTCATTAAAAAACCCCTGAAACCAAACCAAACAAAACCCCTGGAAATTCTTCATACAAAGATATTGCTTGCTTGCTTTTTTTCCTTTGTCCCAGGAGAAAAAATGAAGACAAAATCACCCATGTCATTTACAGGGGAACCATACAATTCAATATTTCAGGACCAGATCTTTCACAAATAGATAGAAATTCATATTACAGCAGCATGGTGCTGGTTTGACCTGAAAGTAAACAGTTTTTAGTTATTCTGTTTATTTCCCTGCAAATTGTTGTTTTTCCAAAGGATAGAATGAAACAGAGAGTAATTCTGGAGTGTGAGTACTAAACTCAAATAGTATTCCAGTGGGAATGGTGGTAGGAGCAGTAGTAACAGCTGCAGACAAGTGTTCTGTCAATTCAGTCGTTTGCATTGATGGATTTTTGAGTAGTGATGTTCTCTCCTAGTACATACATACATGTGAGTGTCTAAATATAAGCTTATAGTCCATATCTGAAGCTTTTGGCTTATTTATGTTTTAAATAAAGACTGGGTTAGTTAAAACAAAACAAAACAAAACAAAACAAAACAACCTGAACCAACCAACCAAACCAACAAACACAAAAACCGGTGATAGTTCAAAAAGAAATTATTGATTTAATACAGTAATTACGGTGTAAACCACAAGGCATGGTCAGAAAAAATTGTAAGGTTTTTTTTTCCCCAAAACAGATAAGAGGAATTTTATTCCACTATACTTCAGAGGGGAAAATCCAAATCCAACTGTGATGATGCTTTTAGCTTAAAAGAGTAAGTATATCAGAAGGTGTAATTCAGCAGGAGTCACACTCATCCTCATCTGGTCCTGAGTCCAGAGGAGTGAATTCAGAGTAGGGCAGGTGAAATTCACTTTGAGGGGTGGGTGTACTTCACACTGACCCCATTTGATGTGAAAACCTCTACAAAACACACCAGTGCAGGTTTTTCTTGTAATTCTATGGGTTTTCAGCGGCGTTTGCCTGAGAGCAGAGGCAGCAGTGGGAACACCCAGCAGATGGTGCAGCCGATTGTTCCCCTGCAGGGACTCAGGGCTAGCAACTGGTTTTCCCAAGGTGGGTTATAGGGTGTGCTGGAGAGAAATAAACAACAGTGGTAGGCGGCCAGTCCTTAACAGAGTTACTGATGTTACTCTGGGAAGGAAGGCACTATAGTTTTTTTCTGTTCCTACACTCTGATTTCTAAGGTCTCTGCCAGCTTCTGATGTTCCCCAGCTCTCCCACCACCCTGCTTGCACTGCTGCAGAGACACCTCGAACTGGGCAGGGCAGAGACAGGTTTGCAAAACCCACACACCTTTTCCTCTCCGCGTGGAAAGCCTGTTAAAGGAGAGGAGCATCTCAGCCTCTGCACTGCCTGTCTGTAGCATTTTCCTTAGAGAAGACAAGGGTGAAAATGTAAAACTGAGCAAAACAACCTCAGTCGCTGCAAAATGCTGAGCTGCCTTCAAAACTGAAGCGAGAGCTGGAACCCCCGAGGTCCCCGCAGCACAAACTGAAGCGTGGGACGTTGACGCCACATCTCAGCAAGTGTCAGACGCTTTGGGACTGAATCATAGCCTCACCGAGCTACTCGGACACCCTCCGAGCTGCAGCCTGCCGCGGGATGGCCGCGGAGGGTAAGAAACGGCTCTGAAGCAGAAAGAAAACAAATTAAAAAAACCCCTTTCAGACAGTTGCCAATAAAATCTTTTTGGCTCTGCGTCCGGGCGTCGCTCCCAAATCCAGCCTCTCGCCCTAGGATAAAGCACTACAGCTTGGAATGAGAGGCAGATGCGTGGGAGGAGTGCATGTATCTGTGTCTGGGCTGGAAAACACACGTACTGTAGTGCCTAGAAAAAGCTTTCTACTTTGGGCCTCGCTCCAGAAAACCTTTTTCCTTGCTTTTACAACTGTCCTCTGTTCCTTGGGACTACCCAGATGTTTAACCCAGCCCGAAGACAGGGAGCTAAGGAGTTTTCTCTGCGCCCTTCCCTCTGCCCCCCAGCCGTGGGAGCAGCCAGCCTTGGGCACGGTGCCTCCAGCCCACACGTCTGGTCCACCCAGGCCGTGGGGTGACCTGTCTGCAGCACTGTATCCACACCTTCTGGCTTTACCTATTATGAGTGGATCAAGCCCCAGCCTCAGCAGAGGGGGGACAGCCTTGGGGGGCAAAAGAACAGAGGGAGGGAGAGGAGATCCTGGAGGCTGTTGCTGGCCTGTTCCTACCATTTTACCATAAGGTTATATTTCTGAGTGGATTGATTGTCCCTTTTTTAAAAATCTGTATCCCGGAACTTTGTGACGATGTGAGAATTCTAGCTAAATTTTACTCTCAGATCAAAATCAAACAGGAACCATCACCATCAAACCGCACGTCCTTAGCCTGCCAGGTCGCAGCAAGAAGCTGGCTGGGGAGGGATGTGTGTGTGTGGGGGAAATTAATACTTCTCTTTTTCACATCACAATTTATGAAACCAGCCTTTTCCCAGCGCGCAGGAGCTGGTTCTGGGCGGATGGACGGCTGCAACCCAAGGGATGCGGGTGCGGACAACCGGGGGCGAGGCTGGAAAGCCAGGGAGGCGGCTTGGCAAAGCAAAGGGGAGAGAACGGGGGCTGAGGCAGGGCTCAGGCTCCTCTGCCCTCGCTGCTCCCGGGCGGAGGGAGGGAGCGCTCCGCTGTCCCCGGCCGGCCCCATCCCGCCCCGCACCGCCCCGCACACCTCGGCCCGCCCCTGGCGAGCTGCCGGGCGGCGGCGGCGGCGGGCCCTGGAGCGGCGGTAAGGCTGTTCCCGCACCCTGCAGGGGGAAAACGCGGCTGGAGGAGCCGCCGGGGGGACGCGGGTGGAGGAGCCGCTTCGCCGGGGTGAAACGCCGGCAGCTCCGGGACGCGCATCCCCTGCCCTGTCCCGTCCCGGGGGGCCCCACCGTGCCCGGTGTCCCTGGGGGGCGAGAGAGGGACCCGCTGCCCCCCACTCCCCCCCACCCCGGACTGCGCCTGGGCCGCCTTCGGGGGGAACTTCGGGAAAAAACACCCAAAATTTTTTTCTGTTAAGCACAGAAAATACCTAAGAGAGGCCAGAAGTGGGTTTAGTGTAAGTTCTAACCTGCCCTCCCCCCCCCCAAAAAAACCCCAACAAACAAACCAGCTCGAAAAAGTGCTTGAGGAGATGGGGTTAATCTAAAATGTTAAATGCTGAAATGATCACTGCCTGTGTCATCTACAGATGCCAGACTGAATTTATTAAACATGCCTCAATTACTAAAATATTTGGAAATACTGTATTTTTATAGGATTATAATCGAGGTGGGGCAGCCCATGCGGACAGAAAGATTTCTGCTTGTGTGTGCAAGAGGTGGATGAAATAGTTACGGAAAATGTTTTTGAAGTGTTGGATGTTGTCTATAGTTATTTTGGTTTGTCTCCTGTATGCTCAGTACTGAGTTAATGTCCAGCAACTTCTGTTACATGTTTACTGAGTATTGTTCACTAATTTAATGGCTTTCTTGTGGTGCGGGCAGAGAGTTTAATGTAAATTTTAAATAATTTTGCCTACAGCAATTTTCAATGGATAATACTGGAATGTGTTTATTTTAACCTGAGCATTCCTTCTTCTACCTTATCAACAATCTTTATTCCTGCACAGCCCTTATCACATAAGTATTTATTTCTAATCCTTTTTTTTTCTGCAGGCAAATATCCTACACAGAAAGTGAGGCTGAATTACGTGCACATGCCGATTACTGGAGGAGAGGCTGAAGGACATCCTGTTTTGATTTAGCAGTGTTGTTATTCTTTGGGGTGAAATGAAGAATTTGATTTTGTTTTGGAAACACTCAGATTTCTAATGCAACTGAACTTCAGTAACCTTTTTGCAGTACAGATTTCAACAAATTAATTTTTCTTAAACAAAGATGCAGAACCTGTCAGTAGCAGAAAGTCTTACTAATACAGACATGTCACACCAGGGGTCTCCAAAAGACCTGGCAGCTGAAGCAGGTGGTGAGTCTGTCAATGGAAGTGACTGTAACTGGAATGACAAGACAAATAATGCAGAAATTATTAATCTCGAAGTAATGCAGCAAAGCCTCCCTATAATGAACAGCAAAGGGAGAAGCTGTGAGAGGTTTTCTGAGAGCAGTTTTAGTATCTCAGAACCCAGTGGTTCCTGGGGTGATTTTGAAGGCTTCAAGGAGTCCTTAGACAAATCAGAGAGATTCAGTCATAATCTTGAAGTTTTGGTGAAGTCAGCAAAACCTTCTGGAGTTGATACGGATTTAAGCAGCGGACGCTGTAGCCCGTCTGCTGCCCAGTTCTGTGCTGAGCCATCTCTGTGCAGTGGGATACAGGAGGCTTTGGGCTCTCTGAATGAGGTATGTGTTAATAGTAAACCAAGGACCAGAAATGTTTGTGTTACGGCTTCCTACATCTCAAGTTTTGTATCTGTCTTCTCTACAGAGGGTAATGTTGTACAGGGAGAGAAACTGTCAAGCTACTTTGCAGCTAACTCAAGTGGAACAAAAGCAACTTCTTTACAGTGTTTGACAAATACTTAAGTTGTCCTGCTGGAGAGCCTTAAAGAATGTAATGCACTACTTTGCTTCTAGACACTAGGAATAAGTAAGCACGTAGAAACCATGAGCCCTGCCCTGAAGCACATGCAGTTTAAAACCTACACAAGAAAGAGCATGGGAAACAAAAAACTGGGGAGGAGGGTGACAAAAGCAGGGTGGCTAGAAATTCTAGGAGCTGCCTGCAAACTCATTGAAGAAAACCAATCTAACATTGAGTTAGAAATTGGTAAAAACAATTACTTCTGTTATTTAATATACTGCCTGAATAATATCAACAGTTTTTGTGGAATTTTAGACTGATGGTGGTAGGAGTTAATGACACACACATGAAAAGGAATAGAAGTCTTTTAATGTAATTTATTTTTATAGTATAGGATGTTACATTCTCTCATATAATGTTACAGGTAATATCCTGAGTAAATAATGTAATGTATCCTTATCACACTAAAAAAGGTTCGGGTAAAGGGTTCTACCTTGTTGCGATGAATGTGTTTCCATAAGGACCAAACATGCATCACAAAAGGGAAGAGAGAACATGAAAATACAGAACAGCCACTCCCTGTTCTTACTACTTTTATCCTAAATTACAACGTTTGGAAAAAAAAAGAGAATAATCAACTAAGATTTCCATGGGGTTAATCTGTAGTGGTAATAACTTACTGCTTGTATTCTGTTAGATGGGCTTTAGTAGGCATAGGAGACCAGGGTTTTTCTGGAGACAGGTTTTCTTGCCTAGGAATTTTACTTGTTGCGGAGGTATTATTCAGGAAGGCACAAAGATGCAGGTGGGATAAGCTGCCCACGCTGATTGAGTGGATATACACAAGATACCTGGTTATTGGTAAGAATTCAGATTTTTTGTAATGCTAAATATGGGGGACAAGAAGTCTTCTATTGAAAAAAGAGAGTATTGCAATGATTGAAACTGATACAGAATATAGGAGGTTGCTTGGTTTCTTTCCAAAAGCAATAGAACTTAATCTTACTGAAGCATTTGCTCTATTTTGCATTTATTAAAGGCAAAAGAAAATGTCCAGTATGAGCTAAGTTAACCATGCTTAGAGATTCACACTGGCTTCTCTTGTCTAGGGTAGAGAAACAGCTGCAGTGCTGCTGGAGGTTTGAGTGTAGAATATATTTGTAGCTTGTCCTTCATCCCCGTGCTTTTTGTATTGTTTGTTTGAAATTATAAACTCTTTGGACTGGGGCTCTGTCTTCCATGTGGTCAATAGAAAAAATGCCAGTTAGGTTGGAGGGACCTCTATAGATCATCTGAGGTCAGAGGTCTGACCTTTGATATTTATTGCTTCAGTTAATTAAACTATGTTGATCTGGAGCACAATCATGTACAAGAAGATGGAAGCAATCACTTTCCTTATAATTTCCTTGTAGTAGCTGGATGTTTTGCCTGCATAACTGAACACTTAGAGGATTTTTAATGTGCTCTTTGTAAGAGGGACGGGTGCACGTGTTTAAGCCCTGTGTTGTTCTGATATAATGGGGTAGAGAGGATTTAGTCAGAAAGCAGGGTTGTTAAATGTGTGCATTCATATTTTTATAATTAGTACAAAGCTACAAGATAAGTGGAAATATACCCAAATTTTGTTTTAGAAAGACACAGTGAAGTAGACAGTAATAAAGGTAATAAAAAAATCTTGTATTTTTCATCTGGCTTGACTAAACTTTAAGTCAGTGATTTGTACGTGTGTTGGAGAAGCATCACAGGATCTAAGGAAATACTACAATTGAGGCAGAGCTGTGCTCCCCTTGATGTACACTCTGTGGCTGTAATTGCCCCCCATCCCAAAGCCAAGAGCAGCTGCCTGGCTTTTCCTTAACTCTCATCCCATTTCAGTTTTGGTAACTGGTAGGAAATGTATTATCTGTGACCACCAATGCTTTAGCAAGTTTGCTTTCACAGATTTCTGCTTCTCAGGCATCTTTCAGGATCTTCTACGAAGTATCTTTGTTGTAAGTTGAAATAATCTACAAAGTGGTTGAAAGTATTGTGACACTTTGGGCAAGATTCAAAGGATTTTACCTGGGAGTCTCTGAGTGTCCCAGCAGCTGCTCATCAGGACAGGCATTTTAGCAAGGCCCTACTTCAGGAGGGAGCAGCGTGGGGCACAAATTCTGTTCCTAGAAGCAGGCTCAGAAGTACAGAATCCGTCTACCAGCACTGTTGATTCTGCCCACTCATCATTAGATTAAATCCATACCCTGTCAGTATTCATTGCACTTGTCTGACTTCAGGATAATAAAACTGTGGAAGTACTTCAGATAATTTCAGCTGTTTCAAAAATGAAACTCAAAATATGAAGTATCCATACTTACGTTTTTCAGACTAAATTGTTGCTTGCTGGGCAAAGAAAACAAACTGACTGGTTCTATTCTCTTGTTTTCACACAATGTTGCTGCTCCTGGATTGCAGTCTTTTGGAGGGATGGTGAAGACAATTAACTCCTTTTATTTAGAAAATTGCAGTAACTCCTTCTTTGAAGGAATAAAAGGACGCAGCTTCTGAACCAGGTGGCGTGATAACATCGTTTTAGGATAGGATGTAAATTATGCACATTTTCCCTTGTATATGTATTTCTTAGTCATCAGATAACCCTGTTACTTCGAGCAGGCCTGTTTGGATCACTGCTGTGGCTGTGTTCAGTCTCTCAAACTTCCTCCTCATCACTGCTGGAGGAGGAACAAGTATGCAAATCTGGCTCTGATTTTTAATATAGGCTGGAAAAAGTTCGGTGTAAATGCAAAGATACAGAGACATCCTCACCCCAGCTTTTCCACAGACCTACACAGCGCAAATGTTTACTGGTAACTGCAGCATTTAGCAGTTGTGTTACATTTGGCTGAATTAGGAGTATTTGAGTACTGAGTTAGCAAAACAAGCTTTGAAGTTGATGTGTGTATCAGATTTGTCCTGAATTATCTGAGCAGAAGAAGGAGTCCTGAGTGCTAAACAGGCAAACCAGTCTATGATTGGGAAGTTGGAGACTAAGGTTCATCAGAAACTCTTGGATTCTTGTTCCTCCTCCTCTAATTCTACGTAAAACACTCAAAACGCTGAACTATGGGCTCAGTGCCATTAATATTAGTATAAATATTTAAAACAATAGACAATCTCCAGAAAAATTGTAGTCTTTGGACTAGGTCCTCGTGAACTGTGGGGGTGACCCATATAACATATGTAATAAAGCTCTCTTTTTTTCCTAGGCAGACCACAGCTATGAGGATATATTTAAGCTGGGCTTTCCAGAAGTCTTTGTATCACAGTCCACAGAAAGCATAAGAAGCTTAGAGCAAGTACTTGATACAAATAATGAAGATGTTGGGATAACTGAACTGCTGAAGAATCAACTTTGGTAATGAGTTTAGGTCAACAGTGTAAAAAATAAAAAAAAGTTCCTCAGCAATCTCAACAATTACACTGTTTATTTCCTAATTTCAAAATCAGTGGTACACTTAAAAAGCTTTCTTAATACTATGCTCTTCATCTTAGCAATTTTGTACTGTATTGTTAGAGGAAATGGATGGTGTTTTAGCCATTGGAAAACAATGAAGGGAATATATCAAAATTTATTCCTGCTTCGGGTTTTTCCTGCTGTTGGTGTGCCTTCTTATGACTAAGCCTCTGGAATGCCAGAACCCAACAGGCAGCCTGTTCTTCCTGTTTGCTTGTCCTTTCTTTACAGCACATCCCACTTATTTCTTCATCATCGGAGGCTGCTGCTTCTACCAGCAACCCACAAACCTTTCCCCCCTCCCCCCCCAGTTTTCCCAGTTAGTAACTTCCTCTCATGTTAAACCAGATGTGCTTCAGAATCTGTGGTGCATCTGGCTTCTTTCCTGGGTTATGTTAATAGCAATTATCATCATTAACTAAGATTTCTCTTGCAACAGCTGGAACACTTCTAAATTTGTTACATGTTTTTGAAGGATCAGCAGCTGTTGAGCAGCATTGTAGTCACTGAGCAGTATTGTAGTTATTTTTGCATAACTCTGAGCCTTTGTATCTAGAAAGTGTGTCAGCCCATACTTGGGAAACATCCCAGGACTTAGAGGAAATGTAGTTAAAACATTTAATGTGGGCATCCTTTTGGCAAGTTCCCTGCATATGTGTTATATTTTCATCAGCATCAAGATTGTGGAGAAATATATATGTAAAAGAGACCACAGTATTATAGCAGAGTATCAGCTACAGACAAAAGAACCCTGATCTACTGTGGTGAACAACTCAGGTCAATGATAAGTACATCCTGTACTAAATAAAGTCCAGTTGGATTTTTATATGTGATGAATGCAATGTGAGAATGGAAAATACCACATGGAGGGAACTCTGTAATTCTCACCATTTCAGCAGTGAGTACCTTTGGCTTGTTTTGTAGCACAGACATGCCTGAAGCAGGTGCAGGTCACCCACCTGAGCAGCAGGTGCTGCAGGGGAGAAGTGTGACCTATGGAATGGAGAAAGCTCTGAGAAAGAGAAAATGCAAAGTGCAGAACTAATAGGGCTGAACTCTGCCCACATTTCACAGAATGATGTGATCTGTTGGCATATAACACCCTCTGAAATGTGCTTCTAATGCCCTTCTTATCTGACAAGTCATGTTGACTTACTGTTTCCTCTAATTGTCATACGAGCTAATTAGTACATTGGGTTGATAGTTTGACCGAATGTAGAAAGAGTTTTGAGATAAGTTGCTTGTTAGATCAAGGTAGGCGAGTAGGCAAATGTATGTAGTGAAAATAACTAAGTTATTTACATTCACTGGAAATATCAAACAGCTTTTAACCTCAAACTGTGTTTTGTTTCCTAGCATCAATTCTGGAAACCTATGGAGAACCCTCAGAGACTCTGATAATACCCCCAGCTTAAGACATCCCTGGAGTAAATCTCATTGCCAAGAAAACCTCCTGAGTGTTCTTGGAATAGATGCAAATCAAAAGGTAATTGAACAACTGTTTTCCAGCATGGCAGCATAAACACTTGGTTAGGAGTCTGATCTTCTCTCAGCTATACATCCTTAGAGATGCATGAGGGACTACATCTGCATGAGTCAAAAACGTTTTTTTATGGAGAGCTTTTTAAAGTGATAGTTTAGTCTTTCCTCATATTTATGTGTAAGTAACCATGAAATTGTGCAGGATCAAACTTTGATGGTCTTTACATTGAACTCTCCCCTACATAATGCCCTGTTGTTAGGTGGTATTTTGTTATGGATGGAGAATTAGGTTTCAGGTGTGTGTGCAGTAGGATTGTTTACTCATTTTGCTCAGACTGAGAAAATTGTTAGCCTCTAATATCTTTCCATTAAGTGAAAATAAGATTTGAATCAGGGAGGCTGTTAAAGTAATTACTGGATATTTTTACTGTATAGGAACTGAAAGTGTGTTCAGCTTCCCTTTTCCTCAGATTATTCCTCTGTCTGCTTTTGCAAGGCTTCAGGGAGAGTATGTTTTAAATTGACTTGAGACCAAACCAACAGCACTGAAAGATCTCACATAAGAATGTCTCTGTTTATTCTCTTGTTTTGAGAAGGTAAAAGTGTCTGAGATGATCAGGTATTCAGTTATTTAGTTGGGATCAATTAGTCACAAGTAATTTTCAGAAATAATTGTTTCAGTTGATAATGTGATTGCTGAAGCATGAGGTTGGCAAGCTATTGATTTTTTGGGCATATTTGACTTTTCATGCAAGTTACATACAAACAGAATGACAGTGCTGAAGGTAGAAGACCTATTCTGCAGTTGTAAGTCACTTTTATAGAACTGTTATTTAACAGAGAGAGAATGGGAGACATTTCTCCAACACAGTTAAACTCCCATTCTGTTCCTTTCTAGACCACAGATACACCAGCATTAAATCAATGCCCAGGCAGCTTAAACTTGCATCATTACTTCTTTTCTGTTACGGGAAAATTGCATTGCTTTTAAAAATACTGATAAAGATGTATTTCTCAACGATTTTTTGATGTTTATTAAGGCTAATTTTGACTGGAAATTGCTTTTTGGTTAATTGAAGTTACGATTAGATTCATGTGAGTAGGTAGAACTGGTTTAGGCATAAAATTGTTTTAATGACAAGGGGAACACATGATAAAACATAGCTTCAGAAGGTAAAATTTAGTGGTGGTTGATATTTGAGGGAAACTTCTCTTTAGGTTATATACTTTGAGATCAGAGAGAAATGCATAAGTAAATCAGTAAATAAAATGTAAGTTACAATTTTTTTAGGACATTTCAGAGAACCCGGATGATATTTTTGAGGAATCAAATGTCGAAGATAATGAGGACTTCAGATTCGATGGATTCAGTATCAATGACTGCAAAACATTGATCCAGACTAAGGTAAAAACTGCTCTGAAAGAACCCCAGAGTGTATTTTACATGTTCCTCTCCACTGTAGCCAGCCATTCTAGCATATGTCCTCATGTAGTTGTTAGGTCCTGGTGTAATTATTTGGATATAGAGTTGTTTTTTGCTCTTTGAAACCTCTCTGACAGCTTTAGAAAAGGTACCTGGGCACTTATTTTTTTCTTAATAAAGCAATGCAAGTTGGAAGGAAAATTGTGTTGTTCTTCATCATTGTAAAACACCTCAGTCTCATTTTGTTTTTTCAACAAAATATTTTGGAGGAATATTCTTCATCCAAGATCCCTTCCTCAGTGGAGAATAAGCTTGAGCAGCTGTTGCTGCTGTGGACACAGATAGTCTGAGGCACACTGCCATTGCTCTGTTTCATTCTATTTACTGCAATGGGCAGTGAAGGTGTGCAACTGCTCTGGGAACGTTGTACATAAGAGATGAGAGGCTGGAGATTTCAGAAATAAAGAACTAAAAGGAACTGTCCAGTTTATTCCTTCATAAATCAGTTCTTCTTTGTTCATTGAGTACGTGAGGGAGGCACCACAGTGACTGAATCACACTTGGAAAGTGTAAAATATAGAGACAGGGTTTAGACAAAGGAGAAGTGGTTTAAAGTAGATGAAAAAGGAGTAAAAGTGAAAAGAATCGTGATACAAAGTTAAGGTAAATGGGCAAAATTTTTTCTGGAATAGAAGACTGGCCATTTGGTGTCTCAAAGTGAAATTCATTAGAAAACATATGTTACCATCTAATTTTAAGTAAGTAAAATAATATAATGGGATGTTTTCCACTTATCTTCCTGGTTGTGTCCCTTCCCCCACCCCCATGCTAGTTTTATTCTTATGAACATTTATAAAAATTAAGTTGAAATATGCTAAGTGATTAACTTTCTGTAGAATGGAAAATATTAACTTTGTTTTTCTTTTTCACTCAGCTTTCTGTATCACCAGACTCCAGACACGGTCATCTTTTCACTTGTAACCTCTTTTTGAAAACCACACCATCAAATGAAAACACACAGTATTTAACAATCTCAAGGAAGAAACACCTTTTCACTACACACAACCTAAAAATGAAATTCTTCAGTAGTGATGTTTGTTGAACTAAACGCACTTTTTAGCCTTTTTTTGTTGTTTTATTTTTGAACTGAATGCAGTTTAATTTTATTACTGACTTAGTACTATAGACTACAGATGTTCTTTAGGAAAGTGACATATTTCTGTATATGAGGTACCTGAAGTCACATTATTAGAAGAGATTTCTCCTCTTTAGCTGTGAAGTTAAAGGTGTAATTTTGTCCCGCTAAGTTTTTCTGCAGAGTTGTGTCTCTTACAGTAAACGCTGCAGCAGCAATCACACTTTAGAGATACTCTTTTGGAGTCTCCTGAACTACTGACCTTTCAAGCCTTAATGCCTCTTCAATCAAAACCTTCCTTTCCCTGCCAAAATCTACACACACCTCAGGTGTGTTGTGATGTGTGCCTTGTCACCATCTCTGCTCGTAGTTGGTCCGGTTTGGATCAGCTGAGATCTGCTGTTTTCCCACTGCTGGATGTAATGAGAGGAGCCTTCTACCTCTGGGGGCTTCCACTGGGATTTAGGAAAGTAAAACTGTGTTAACTTCTGTCTGGTAAAGCCTGCTGTGGGGATAGGGGTGGGGGCAGTGAAATGTTTTGTTCTGGCGTTGGTTTCTGACTGAAATAAATCGTTGAAGCTGATTGTAGCAGGACTTGTTGGATTCATTCAGCCACACTTACACCACGCATAACCTGCTCGTTAAAGCTGAGCAGGGTTGTAGTTTGGGACTTACACTGCACAAAAATGCTGTAAATTGCTGCCCTTTTGAAATTTTATAGTAGCTATCGACTGTTGCCCGTCTTCCTGCAGCTTGAGTGCCACAGGGGATGCACTTCACTGTCATTCAGAGAATACATGCTGCTCCCTTGCCAGCTTCAACAGCTTTATTTATTCATTGGTAGTAATTTTTACACAAGTTACTAATCTATTTGCTGCCTTGGCCATTTGGAATATGAAAATTTTATATGGCTTTTTGTTTTAAAGGGTTGCTAAGCACTGCAAGTGATGTTTTACATGTAAAACATGGGTGTTCCAAAACTAAGTCAGTTATTTATTTAATAATGTGCCTATTCTCTTCTTAGAATTAAAAATATTATAAAGCACTGACAGACTTCAACCCTTAACCTGGTAAACTGTTCAGCAGTGACATTATAATTGCTGTAATAACTTTAGTAATGCTTATGATGCCTTCGTGCTATTAGCTTGGGATGAACTGTGCACTGGTTACTCAGTAAGTGGAGCAGAGCATTTGGAAAAGTGCTGTTTGAAAGTGGCTCTGTAGCTTCCCTGGCTCTGGAGGGAGTTCTGCAATGCCAGCCTGGAAACTCCATGTGAATAGAAAAGCAGGGTTAACTTCTTCAGTTAACACTAGACTTTAATTCATTTTCAATCTCAATTGTATTCTTTCAGAGCACCTAAATATGTATTAAATAGGTTGTAGTCATAAGCTCACAAAAATAGTAGATTGCCAAAAAAGGGTGAATGAATAGTTGAGGTTGGTAATAAACAGTATTAAAATCAATTATAAGACTAAAATCCCTTTTTTTTTTTTTGCTTTCAGACAAGCAGGGCTCTGCAGAGGGGCTTGAAGGGGCAACTTGTAGTGTGTGTAGCACTTGCTGATGCACCAGAGACCAGACGCTCTTTCCTTCTAGGTTTTCAGATTTGCCTGTGCTTTTGCAAACATTGGATAAAAGTACTGAAGAATGTTTTGCACTGTTACTCTGGGAGAAGGATGAATACGTCATCCTTCCCTCATAGCAGCAGGTTTTACAGCCCTGTACAAGGTACAGAATGGAAATTAAAAAAGGTTCAGCCCTTATGATTCACTGGGATAAAAAAACTGCTGGAGCTCCAAAGGTGAGGGGCTCCACCTTTCAGGTCTTTCTCTTTTGGGCAGATGCTTTGGGCTACCTGAGCCCTGACTGCTGCGTAAGACAACTGAGAGACCTTTTAACTCCTGTTTCTAGACTGAGATGAATGAGTTCACCTCTTCAAGGGAAAAGAGTAGCAAAATTAAAATTAAGTAATTCAATTCAGCTTCAAGGTTGTGGAGTCCTGGCAGCCCCCACAGCCCTCATCAGAATTTGGACAATATTTGTATATTTGGTGGTACCCACAAAGAGAAAACTGGACTCTCAAAAGTGACAAGAGATCACTTTCACAAACCAAAGTGTAGCCAACCATTATCAGGCATATTGCATAGCAGACAGTAGCCTTGCCTTCTGTGGTTATCCTGGGAAACAAGGGGTGCCGGAAACCCCTCTGACGTGTTTTGCACAAATAGGGGCTGTTGATTTCCTTTAGTCATTTCCTTGTTCCTGCCATCCCCAGCACCCGGCAGAACGTGCCAGCAACCGCTCCCCGAATGCACGGCTGCACCCAGAGGCACCAGAGGCCTGTGCTCTGAAAATCAAGCACAGAGGAAATAAAACTTTGTGTCTTAGTACGTTTTAAGCTAAGAATTTCCTAATTTCTCATTTTAGTTGTGAGCTCTCAGCTGTGAAATCCTGAGTTTTGATGAACTAGACATGTTACTGTACTCTGTGTTTGTGGAAAGCAAATACCACAGACTTCTGACATTTGCTTAGGATTTTGAAACGGTGAAAACTAGAGCAAGGCGAGAGTTTTGGACAGCAGAGCTAGACAGGAATGCCTTTTTCTTCTGTTGAGATTAGAGGGAAATATACCCATAGAACAAAGTTTTACAAAGTTCCAATCAGTGATGTAATTACTGAAATGCTTCCTTTGTGGAAGGAAAGCTGTAAACAGCCTTGCAAAGAAAACCCTAAACCCAACTTGATTGTGAAAGACTGAAAATTTTCAGTGCATATTCTAAAATGTGGAGTTTAATTAATATTAATAGTAAAAAGAGACAAAAAAGGAGGAGAGACATTCAGACCCCAGGATGGTTTCTAAGTATACCATTAAGTACACCACTGGTTGCATACAGAGAAGATGGAGTGAAAAACAAGCAAAAAAAATCTTGTAAAAGCTTAACAGTTGTGGTTTTTTTCCAAAATGGAGACTCAACTAAAAGCACCCTGATATTTTTAATAATGAAGATCAATTTTCACAGTTTAAAAAATGGGACTTCCTGGAGTACTCCTACTCGAGTTAAGACGGCAGAGGGAATTTGGCTAAAAGTGAGCTGCATTCAAATTAATTGTTAAACCCCAAACTTCTTTGTGGATCCGAGTTTAACTTTCCAGATCCACTGTGGAAGATTTAAAGCAAAGCAGCAATGGAGCCAGCAGATGCAGCAGTCTTACTGCAGTCACATCCTGCAGAAGTTTCTGCTCCTTCTACTGAAAAACATGTGAGAACCTCTGAAATTGCCATCTCAACTTTCCTTATGGGTGCCAGAGCACAGCCAGTGTAGCTGCAGCTTAGTGCTCTGCTGGGATAAGCGGGTCCTAATGAGAGGAAAAATGTATGGAATGAAGTTGCAACATTTTTTTCTGTTTCAATTCAGGCGAACTGTGAATGCTGGGCAAACCCTGAAATGCCAAAAATCTTCCAGCTTCCCGAACATCTGCTTTAATAACACACACTTCCACAGACACACCTGTGACTTTAGATAACTTAATTCTTCACTTCTAATATTGGTTTTTAATAGCTCAAAATTACAACTCATCTTCCTTGCAGAACTAACAGATAGGCTGTTTTGTGTGTTTTACCCTTGCTTGAGCTGGGAAATCAGTCTTTTGAAGTGTCCCTTCCAGCACACAGAACACAGAGCTGGACAGAGCACTCTGGGTAGCACCAACATCTCCCCAGGCAGTCGTGTTCTGAAGCAGCCTTGCTGCTTGCAGAGTTTTGAAGCTCAGCCTTGCACAGCTGAGCTGCTCTGCAGTTTTAAGCTCAGATCGTTCAGCGTGGCTAAAATCTGTGTAAGTACGTGGAACCCTACACCACCTTTAAAAAGTCTCAGCTTGACCCAAAAGCAATATTCAGAAGTATTTTCCTAAAAGGCTAAACAGCAGCATAAGGCAGCATTTTCTACTGCCATTGGCACAAGCTCAGCTCTGTGCTGCAGCATCCGCAGTGACGTCCTCAGTAACAAGTCAGTCACAATGGCATGGTGGTCACAAAAACAGGTTTTTGTTAAGTTCCTTCTAGACCTGCTTTTCACCCTCTGGTCAGCAGGCTCCAGGACAAAAGGCAGGAAGAATTCCTGGTCTGTAAGCAGCAGCTAGTGCAGTCTCATTAATCAAATGATGAAATCATTCATAACCAGGTTGGATGGCGCTTTTGAACCATGGGCAGGGACACTTTCCACTTGACCAGGTTGCTGGAGAGTGCTCTGTTAAGCCTCAATGCACGTATGAATGTTTTTTTCCCCTTAACATGGAGGGTCTTCCTTCATGTAACCCTTACAGTGGCACATAATTAGGTTCCTCTCAATTTAAAACCCTTAAAAATGAGGGAAAACTGAGATTCTGCCTCAGTTTAAACCTTGACATTCATTGCAGAAGAGTCAGGATCTCATTTTAGAGCTCCACAACAGGAAGGGGATAGAAACCTTTAAACCCAAAGCTGCTGGTTTAATTTGTACATGCAGCCTTTCACTAGCCCAGAGTGGCAGGGTTTTTGTCCCAGCCTGACAAGCACACAAGGCTTAAGTGTCAACAGTACGTGCATCAAGGACGCTCGTATTTGACACTTGCTTTCAAGCTCGGCAACCCCTGAGGGGACACTAAGAACTGCAGGGGCTGGGAAGACTACACAGGGCAGTCGAGACAAAGCCCAGGGGACAGCTAAGTGCTAGAAACTTGTCACCCGCTCCCAACAGGAATTCCCCCTCTTGCCCCAGTGGTTGGAAAAACGCTCTGTGGGCCATCCCTTATTTGGTGGGGACGCACAAAGAGGATGCGATGGTGAAGGAGTTGGTCAAAACTCAGAGCTAATAACAGCCAGAGCAGAGAAAGCAGAACTTAAATATTAATAGCTAAAGCAGACAAAGCTTACTGTAACAATGTTATTAGAATATGCCAAAATCCAAACTACAGACTCGGACAAACCAGGCCAGGGGGGTGCGATGCTGTGCAAGACAAGGGCCACTTAGCAGTGAAACACCAAAAACCACCAAATCAGTAAAAAGCATGAAGACCCCAGACCTTAATATTATCATTGGTCTGAATTATTATTATTGTATAGATATAACTGCCCAGGAATTTCAGTGTTCAGGCTCCGTCTTTGGAGGCACCCAGCTTGAGCTGTGGCACTTCCCTAAGGGAATCATTATCCTTCAGGTTATGTGGAAACTTGAAGTGGAACCCTGTTACGGTGCCTGGCACATGGATTTCCATACAGGTTTAGAGTTTCTGGGGAGAAAGGGCAGGGAGTGGGTGTAGAGAAGCAAAAAAGACACAAAACCCTAGGGAAAATGTTACACGGGTGTGAGTGGGAGCCCAAAGAAAGGGTGGCAAGGTGCAACATTTGTTTTGTTTTTAAAACAGTCAAATACCAAAGGCTTCAAAATATAAACGGTTAAACTGCAAAACTGTGGCTTTTATTTCCAAACATACAATAAATAGGTCCACCACAACTAGCCTCTAACTTCATTTTACATGGAAGGATTTTAAAATTAGTCTGTGCATATTTAAAAATTAAACTTCCCTTTGCACATAATTCCATACATAACCGAACTGCATGACACACCAGCTCCTGGTCTTGGCACTGTGACACAAGCAACCAATTAGAAACAGAGCTTTGTAGCAAGGACTTGAACAAAAATTGCATTTTGAATTGTTGATAAAACATCTACCAACAATTTAATTTTTCTCTGAAGTCTACAAAAATCTTTAGCATGTAAATGTTGAAGAGCGAGCTGTCTTCTGTTCTGTTTCAGTAGGTGCTGCAAGGTAAGTAGATTTATTAAGTGTTCACTATTTGCTACACGATACGATTTTCATACCAAAATATCTTTACTGCATAGTAACACTCCATATTTTTAAATGCAAAAAGAAATTAGATGCAGTCTTTTTATTTTGTCCCTCATCATTGAATTTAAAGACTTTTTTTAACCACAACTCTGTTTCATCACAGTGCAGAAGGCCCTTAATATTTCAAGGATTTATTCAGTCATATTTTTAATACAAAAGTAGAGGCTGAGGAAAAGCCAGAGTAGTCTATACACAATGCACAATCTGTGTACATTCTGAAGCTGTACCTCTTCAAGAACTATTTATACACTCTTCAAACAAATCCCTTTATCCAGCAATTCAAAATACTTTAGATCAGAAGTTTTATATTAGAATCAATACAATATATGCATATAAATACATTTATACCCTTCGGTTGCTAAACAACCCAGATGGCTGCAAAGGATGTGACCTGAAATGGTTCTCCACTGGCTTGGGATACCAAGTGATATCGGCAGCTAACTGTTAACCAAGAGAGTCACAGTAAAAAATGGAGATCTTTGCACAAGTTAGGTGTGCCACAGCATCAGTTAAGACTAGAAATACCAGGTGACACCCTGGCCCCTTCAGTAGGGCCAGGATTTCTACTTCTGTGAGATGCAACATAGAGGCAACATTTTTTCCTCTGCCGATGCTCCGTTCGTGAAAAGTCTCAGCAGAACAACAAAAACCCCAAAAATACAAACAAATCAAAGCAAAGCTTTTACAACCGCAAATTTTCAAGACAGGTACTGCAGCTTTCAAGAACAAAGTAAAACTTTTATCATTAAAAAAAAAAAAACAAGGAGGGGAAAAAAAAGAACCAAACCAAAAAGTAATGTGCAAGTGTGTTATTCAGAAGACGGTAGCAGGGACACAGACCTCAGTTCAGGTTGAGACACAGCATCCAAACTGTCTTACGGAAAAAACAGTTCTCACTGCAAATCTCGTCTTCAGCTCATGAGTGTGTTTATATATCCTTATTCACACACCTGCCACATGTGCCCTTCCTTCCCCCAGCACGGGCTGGGGCAGCAGCACGATGGTTCCAAGGCCCAGGTGGCCCCGGAGCCGCATCCCTGCGGTCGGGCCCGGAGCTCTCCCGGACGCAGCTGCACGGCAGGACTGAGTCATCGGCACTGACTCACCCACGGGTGTTCCAGGAGCACTCAGAGCAGTGAGCAGTCGTGTTGCAACAAGTGTTCTCAGCTTTGTTTCTTAAAGGACACAGAAATGGTTGACTCTCTGAGTATCCTCCAAAGGTGCTAGAGGTTTTTAAGTTTGAAGCGTTTCTTCCCGCAATGCCAGGTATACAAATGTGTATCTTTTTAAATAATATTGCACATAAAAATCATCTTAAAACATTGTAGTGAAAGCAGGGTAGGAGGACAGTGTTTCCCAAAACAGAATAAAAAGCTACCTGTACACAGTAAGTCTTAATTTAAAGAACGCCAAGATTATTCAAAATCTAAGCACATAATACTGACAGAAAAATGTTAAATTGCACAATCTACATATAAATTACATTTGTAAATACTTAAAAGTTTTTAAACATTGAATACCCTTGATTTCACAAATCAGCTAGGTCACTGTCAAAGGATCAGCTCAATGCATTAGAAGTACTTTCCCCCAGGAAAAAAAACAAACAAAAACAACCCAAACAAAAAGATCTGCAGTCTTAGATGAAGCACTGGAAAGAGTTAAAGCATTTCAGCTCAGAGGTAGTGCTAAACACATCCAACTAGAAGTCCATTATATTTGAACTATGATGAAATAACGTAGTAAAATGTAGAAAGACTATAAAATTTACAAAAATAAATAGTTCTGAATGCTTTAGAAAATGCAAGAGACTTTGTTGGTAAGTGTCTTGATCTGCTTTTCTGACCAAAAGAAAGCAAAGCGTGTCTCATTTTTAAAATATACCCATCTCTAGTAACGTGTCTGCAATCCACACGATCTAACTCTGCAACTTGACGGATGCCAACTTGGCATAGACTCTGATATTAAAAATAAAGTCGAGGCTTTGTAAAAGATCATCTCATATGAAATTTGCTTTGCATGTAAATTCTTCTGTCAAATTAAAAATTGCACATAAAAAAGTTTATTGAAAGAGGCATGAGGGGTGATGAGGGTATGTGCCTATTGTTCCACATACACCCTGGAAGGAAAATGATGATTGCACAGTTCTGATAAATAAATATTTCTTTTTTTAAAAAAAATCTGCCACTTTTTTGGTTTTTAAGTTTTGGAATTATTTAGAAAATCCTACTACAGACAAATTGCTATTTAGTTTGTGTCTTAATGAATTCTTTACAACTTTTCCAGTGGCTTTTATCCTGAAACCAAATGAAAGTGGCAGCTAAAAAGTATCTTTGGGTAAAACAAGTATCAGGATCCAACCAGAATTTCCATGATGTGGTCCAGCTCACTGAGATCTGTTCTACATATCTGAATGTTGCTCGCTGAAGAAGAATTACAAGAAGGAAAGTTTTTCAACGGTTCTTCTGTAGCAAGAGACGGTGATCTGGGTGGCATCAGTGGAGGGCAACAGAAGTCTGAATCATACATTGAAGTGTCAATATCTTCAAAAATGTCATCTATTGCCAAATCCTTCAAGTAACTAGTTGAATTTGAAATCTCAAAGGAACCGAACACACATTCAGCTCCCTTCAAATCCTGCCTATCATCTTCTAGTTTCAGACCAGTATTCTCTGGAAACTTTGGCTGGTCATCTCCAGTAGGAACCAGACAAGTAGGCGGGCTTATATCTTCTACAAAGTCTAAATCCTTCAGAATAGATGAAATGGCAGATGACATGTCATCATCTGAAACTATCAGCAGGCTGTTTTCAATCGGGTCTTCTACAGACCGCAAGTCGCAACAGTTGGACTCTTGCTGACTAATACCTGAAGGCAACTGAAGAGAAATGCCAGATGACTCCATCCCTGTGTAGCTGTGAGAACTAGGAGCAATGCCAGGGCAGATGTTAACTGGCTGCTGGTTACTCTCTTGTCTCATTTCCTCTTGAATTTGCCGCACGGTGTTGGCGATGAGGACAGAGCGGTGCAAGTTGGGTTCCACCAGCATTTTGTACGTCTGTAACTTGGTGAGGCACATGTTGAGCACCAACTGCCTCTTAAGTGGATATGGCAGACTTCGACTGGAATCAAAGGCACTCGAGAGACCAGCCATGTTCTCCTCATAGTCACTCAGCTTGCGCTTTAGACCTCTCCCCAACATGAACCTGGAAGAGAGAAATTGTGAATTAACTTTGCGCAAGACTATCGCCTCTTCAGACAATTCTGAAAACCCTGTATTGGTTGACTTAAGACTGTGATGTTACAGAACATCAAGAGACATAACAAAATCCTACTCAATATTACTTCCACTGAAAAGATGCATTTTCCAGCTATATTGCTTAACAGCAACTTTTTCTTTTTAAACAGAAAATATGGAAGAAATAGAGTAATTCTTTTTTTTTAAAAGCTATATACCTCTCAGTTCTGTGTTTAAGGTTTACCTTTATCTCCACTATGAGAGTATGAATTCAATTATTCAAAATCTTTAATAGGTGAGCTTTTTGGCCTCTTATTCCTTTAAATCATATAGTGTACAAAAATTCAGAAATGAGAAATATCTGAACATTTATGTGAAATAAAACACATGCTCATACTAAGCATCATAACAACTATACAGAACATTTCACCATTTTCATTTTAAGATTTGTTCCTAGGTATAGTAGTTAATATTTCAAAGCTGGTTTTCAACACCTATTTTTACAAAAAGAAGGTAATTTGTGATGTCTTGCTCAGTGTCTCTGAGAACTCTCCATAGAACTAATTTTTCTTCTTTTTCTTTGGTGACCTAAAGTTGTTTGACTATAGTTGAACCACCCAGCAAGACCAATGGCAGGGGCCTCCCATGGGATCCTTATATCCATTCCATAGCTTAATAGTTTGGCTAAATGGTGTGAGGAATCTGGCTGGGCCACTGAGCTCACAGAGCAACAATCTGGTTCTCAACCTTCTAATGACTTCATACTGAGGACATTAGGGAGAAGTGTATCAAATGGCATTTTAAAAGTGAGCAATTCTGGCAAACAGTTAAAAGAAAATTTAGTATTTTTCAGTCTTTTTTGTGTGCTCTTGCATTGAAATACGGTGTGGCTAGAACACTGTGGTACAAAAAACTGTACACTCACACCCCCCTAAAATACAGGCAATCCAACTAAATATCTGCTCATGTACTTAGCAGTTACCATTACAAATCTAAAGTGTTTCAGTAGGGACAACAAGCACGATGCAATGATTTGTATAGAACACAGAAAAAGGAGTACACTGTGCACAGGAAACACTGGTAAAATCTTGGTTACACACATCCTGATGTCTCCGTGAATACTGACACCTCACCGCCAAACAATTAAAAAAAATTAAGCAACCATAAATTAGACACCCAGTGGCAGATTAAGGGCAGATCCTTCATACACAATGATCCAGACCCTGCACGCTGCCGAGGGCCTCCCAACTTCCTTTTCATGTGAGCACTGGCTACTGCCAGCAACAGCTCAGCTGATGGCTGCAGCTGCCAGCTGCTAGCCTGTTGCTAGACTTTTGGGGACAAGGAGAAGGCAGCAGGATAAAGCCTCTTTTACTTTCAGGATTTCTCCAGATTCACAGGAAGCACTGCAGGGCTCTGTGGCTGCATCCATCTGCCTCGACAAGGCTGTTGGAGAACTCAGCTCCTCTGCAGGAACAGAAAGCAAGCAAGCAGTGCCTCCTGCTCAGTAAGACACAAGAGAAAACAGAGAGCTGCCACAGGAGTTTAGGTTTGAGACTTCTAAATTGTACACTTTTCTTTTTTTTTTAAGGGACATACCTGGATGAAATTCAACTTCTCCTGAGAACGCATTTCTACTTAACAGGGAGTAGTTTGGCCTATTTTAAGTTCACTAATACCGACTCTCTTGAAACAAAAACAACAACAACAAAACCTCACCTTTAATTACTGGTAATTTTGCCAGTGCTGTGATTTTTAACTTTGGAAGTCTGGTTTTTTATCAAAGTTTTCTGCTAAACTGCCACAGCACCAGCTGAATATCTTTAAAAACCAGAAGGTGCCTGGATGTGGTGTGCCTGTTCACCCAGGTCATCTTCCCACACTGATCACGTATCGCTCCCTCATTCCAGCACCCCATTTAGGGCAGACAGAACCAGCCAGTACTAAGCACTCCACGACAAACAAAATCAGAAGAAATCTGGATACAAAGTTCAGGCACCAAATATAATAACAAAGTATTTTGGGGAAGCAGTGTGTGTGTCAGGCATCCTCAAGCTACTGTCAACACTGTCAGTAAAAGATAATTTTTGACACAATCTATGGAAAATCACAATTACGCAGGAGAAGTAAACTGTTGCTAAATACGCCAACCTTCATCATGAAGAGAAGTGGTGCCTGCAAATTATCAAAAACTCACAGTAAAATTGTTAACTCTGCATTTTAATTAGCATTTAAATGCTGTGCACTACCTAAAGCACTACCTCATTACATTACTATAAGATGGTTATTTATTCACTAAGTACCATTGTTCACATACACTGCATACTAGGTTTTTTTATATTTTTTTTTCCAATCCATTAATTAAAGTAAACCAAAATTCACACTCATAAGGGAATGAAACTACAACCATATAGGAAACAGTAATTCTGACATTTTATACATTTAGAACGTTTGGATTTGACAATTTACTGCTTTTAATATTTTTTAAAAAATATATATTGACACTATGTTAGACACAGCACATATTATTTTTATCTATTTGAATTATATAAACAATATTAATTTCTTACATCTCAAAAATGTGCTAGTATTTAAATTCTGTAAGCAAGCTTAAAGAGTAAGCAAACTATTATATGCAAGGATGTATAATTTCACAAAAACAAGTTAAAATTACATGTTTAACTTTTCAATTCAAACAGTAGTCTAGTTAAACTAAATACTTCATGCTCATATAGGCAGACACCCTTCTTTTCATTGCTCAAATTTCCTCCATAAAATTTGTCCCAGAGCATTCTGGAAATATGTAACAATGCTGAAGCTTGACAGCATTCAACTAGAAAAATGAAGTGCAAGAAACATAATTTGCTCCAACTTCAAAATGTTTCTACTTAACACACTCCCCACTCTCTAGATGTCAAAGATGGGTTTTTGTTTTAAATACACAAATATAACACTACCTTATGTATAAAATTTCTCCTGTTTAACATGATTTTTTCCTAATTGCAAGGATCCCTAACTCTCCCCCTAGGAGCTAGATGACTTTAGAGGCTGCACAAAAACTTAGAAAAGGCTAATAAAAACCAGAGTACCATTGGTAGAGTGGATTTAAAAATGACTAGTGCCATCGTTGCTACAGGAGACATTAAATTTCAGTTCTTGTCAAACACACTCAGCTGCTGACCTACAAAAGACACAAAGCCCCTTTGTTACCAGCTAATCTACATTTTATCAGGCCTTTTGCTTTACTTTCTAACACAAGAATTTCTGACAGGGTCAGATCCTTAACAAAGTACTCCGTATTTTTTAAGTAGCTTGTCCTTTTGTAGCGCTGTGTAGACATCACATCCTGAACCCAAAATTCACGCTCTCAAATGCTCTCTTTGCAACAGAAGATGCTGATCACATTATTTAGTTATGCAGTGCTCACCCCAGTTCAATTTTGGGTAGTAAGGAGAGCAAACACACACAAACCCACACTGCCATGAGTGGCTGCTGCACAGTGTCAACCCTTCCATCAGCTAACACAACAGCACAGCCAGTTCAGAGGAGCACAATCCGGGCACACCAAAGTACAAAGAGTCTCTAGAAACTGCACTCTTCCCTTACTCCTGCCCAATTCCAGGAACCTGCTCCGATCTCAAAAAGAAAAAATGGATCAAGTAACAGGATTTTGGAACGTGCCAATCTGATAACTCTGTAATTTGTAAGTAAATAAACTGAACAAAACCTAAAAGTTTATGCCAACTTCAAATGCGAGGTCAGTACCTTGCTGTTCAGTTATAAAAGCAGCAAGCTGCAAGTCACCATTTTCTTGGAGCCTGAAAAAGTTCCACAACCAAATTTTCTTTTGAAAGATGGTCTATTTTAGAATCTTTTGTCGTGAAAAAAAACCCAGGAACAATGAGGAACAACACATCTCAATAACTTTTTTCTGGCATTTTCTCATCTTCTCTGATTATAGTAATGCAAATGGAGCCACAGGCCATTTATGAAAGAATGCTTTTTTAATTAAAATTATCTTGCAGATACAAAGAAAAAGAAGCAGAGTGAACTCAATATTTAGGAGTACCAAAACTCTCTATTCACATCACTGAACTACAATGGAGTCTGTACGTAGAAATTCTGCCCCTGACAGCATATTCCTCAGTTTCTTCCAGTCCTCCATGGAGGACATTTCATAGGAACTCCTCCCTGCTAAGATGGGAAGAAGCATCCATGCACTGTAATCCTACACCGCACTGGGGTTTGAAAAAACTTGGGAGGGAAGAGGCACGTCCCTGGTTGGCAAATCCACACAGAATACCAAACAAACAGGCCTGGCCAGGGTGCAGCTTCTCAGAAGAAACATTCCAGGCTACCAAGAAAAATTCACATTGCGACGTGCCACAGACAATACAGGGCTCATGCCACCATTTCAGCTCCATCTGTCACAGGGTCTGATAGTGCAGCGCAGCTGCCACTGGCACATGGTTGGGAAGTACAGCTGGAAACAGTCTCAACGAATAATGAAACATGAAAACCTTCAATTACTTCTATCTGAGAAAACTACTACTTAAAAACTTTTTTGGAAGATGAGGAAGAACTAAATAGTAAGTTAAACAATGCTTAGAACTCAGAACCTCACAGAGCTTAAATTTTCAGCAGAGAAAAGCTTCAAAAATAATGAGTACATCAAACATGACTGCCATGGTTAGTATTGTGCGAACATGAACTTTCATGCACAACAAGCACTGTAGTCAACCACACAGGAGGTATTAATTTACCATTAAATAATATATAAATAGCAAGATCTTCAATAAAGTACCTGGCCTTCACTATACAGATAAAAATAATTTAATTGATAGTGGTCTCTTTTGGCTTTTCTTTTTAGAACATTATTCAATTCAGACTTGCTTTACCCTTTCCATGCAGCCACACTGCTGCATTTTTCAGCCTGAGACTGCCTCAAAGTAAAATATTACTTTTTTTTCGTGGGAGAGAAATACCAGCTCTGCAGAGATGTATGCACCTCGTGAGTGAAAGCCGCCTGTCCAGTTTTTAGTAACGCAACTTAAGTATTAAAATCAAAATTAGAGACTCCTTGCTACTGTCATTTGGGCAATTCCCTTTCAAAGTCTCCTTTGTCTCATAACTGTAGAAGCCATGTAACAGTAAAGACAGACAGAAGTCTCTCTGGATTGTAGACTAGTGTTAGTGGCTGACCAAGGCTGGCTGATAACCTGACGTCCTGCTCTCCCCTCTCTTCCACGGACACATCTCACAAGCACATCTATCTGCAGGAAGTGCAAAGGAAGACAAACATCCCAGCAGTTATGGTTACTTCCCAGAATTATTTGATGCATGCTGCATACTGTTTTTAATGATAACCCTTCCTGTACCTGACACACATTTTAGCTTAGGCAATGCAACTTCATGAATAATTTTAATTAAGTGGCGGATGGCGGACTGGCTATTGACTCGTATGCCATATTTATCCATGAATATCCAGCTGCACAAGAAAATGGGAAGGCTGAAGGTACAGTGAATAGACAGAGCACAAATCCCTTCCTCCCATCCGGACTTAGCACTGATCACTTGAACATGACTTACGTAACACAGTAAGCTCTCAGACCACACAGAACAGCGCATCTGATCTGGTGTCCTCAGCAAGTGCTGGAGGTCCCCACAACATCACATCTTGGCTGCTAGCAAAAATTCAGAGGAAGTGAGGGAAGGAGGACTTAAACACTTTAAAAAACACCCAAAGTACTAATTTGGACTTGAAGACACTTTCAAATATATAAAAATGTATTCAAGTCCACTGCCTCCCCACCCCCCTCAGCCCTGCCCCAGTTTAGCCAGGATGAGTAACTGCTGGAGAAGGCACAAGTGACTAAAAGTGTGCATACAGGGAGGAGTGCAGTCCTACCAGCTTACTCCATACCTAAACTCCTATGCAACAACTTCTTCACAGGAGTTAGAAATTACCAGAAAATAGCCGCTCAAAGAGAGGAGAATTAATGTCAACTTCTTGATCCACAAATTCTGACCTATAATACACCCATGTCTGTTACCAGTAAAGCAACTGGAACACAGAACCAAGATATGCTACTGTTCAGACTTAAGAAATCCCAACAAAAACAACATACAAACCCAAAACCAAACAAAACACACACCAACTCCGAAAACAAAACAGAAAAAACCCCACACCTAAGGATTTTCCCAGCATTTTGAAAATAACAGCAGGCTGAAGAACATACATTAAGGATAGGAAAGGAATGAAAGGAAGACTGAGTCTAGCACAGAATTAATCTGGAATTCATAACCTTCCCAGTGACACTCACTATTTGTGGAAGTAGAGAACAAACCTGTACCATACACAAAGGAGCTGAAATGAGGCTTATGAAGCACTTAGGAGTAAATTTTACCTTGATTTCAAAGTTGGTTTGAAACCCCCAATCTGTTTGAAACCACACAATCTGTTTGTTATGTCTGATGGGATGTGAAAAATTCCTGCACTTAAGGACATCCTAAGTTCTTTACTTGCATTTTATAACACAAAGCACTGGTAAGAGCTTTGCTATACGAACTGTGGCAACTAAGTTTCAGAGCATAGAAGTTTCCTCTGGAGAAGGAACTCCTCTGCTAGGATGTGCATTTTCCACAGTTAATCCAGGCTGTTTGCAACAGTAGATGAACCATATTCTCACCAGCTGATACCTAACACTGGAGGCTGAGAGAAAGCTGCCGAGGGAGTACCAGTGTTGGGTAGAGAAACTTCCATCCTTAAAAGTAAACCAACTAAATCACTGTCACACTTCTCTGTCACTTGTGTATCTAGTTCCACATTTACAAATAAAACTAAGAGGTACACATTTTAATGGGAGTGTGTTTAGCAGACTTTTTTTTCCAGGGATTTTGGGTGGATTTCCTTTTTTTTTTTTTTAGTGGAAGAAGAGCCTGGAACCATTTAAACTAAGGAGCAGTAGTATTTGGCAAAAGCTAATACATGATCAAGACTTACCAAACCTAGAATCTCCCATAGCAAAACTAAACTGTAATTAAGTGAGAAAATAAAGGAATCACAGAGGAAGCAATGAGAACTGGAACACCACTGTTCCACCCAAGCATCCCACTGGAGAGGCAAATGATCATCAGAACTGCCAGTGTGATGACATAGCTCTTTCACAGCCTGTTCTGGTCAACTGAACAGTTCTCAATCTGTTTTTTTTACAGGATCTCTTTACTTCAAATACATAAAGAGATACTGGATGCATTCACCTGCGTAACACTGACATATATTTTAGGGTTACAGTGATCTAAAAGATCCACTAATAAATGAATTTGTATCTTATTAACTATAAAAATTGGCATGCCCATACTATTCCAGAAAAAATGGATCATTAAAATTAAAAGCAATCAATAAAAAAAGGCTCTTTTCCTGACAGAGGACTATGCATTTACTCTAGCTGTCTGTATGGGGTATTTAAGTACATAATTTTCAGACATCACTTTGAACTTTCTCTTGTAGCACACAACTTTACATCAGCTTCCAAAGGGCTGCCTTCTCTAAAGACAGAATTGTAACACTCAATTTTAGCAGCTGAACAGTGGATCTCACTGGGAGAGTGAGGCCTTAGTTAACAAATTTCCAAGAAAAATGGGATCTTACGGCAATATGCTTTGCTGAATTACAATAATTCCTCATTATAATGGAAAAAGAAAAAAGCAGTGATGCAAATTCAGAAGACTTAAACCAGAGAGCTTATATGATTCACTAAGTCTAAGTACTTCTCTTTATATTCTATACCCTGTTTTAAAAAGTTATTTTTCAGTTTACCATTCTAACCCACAAATAACATCTGCATCCGATTATTAGAACATGCCCTGGGCACATAAGATACAATTTCATAAAAACATACAAGTAGTTACCCTCAGAAAATGGAAAGGAGTCCAGGCAGGAAGATTCTGGATTTTGCATAAAGCGTGGTCATCCAAGAGTCTTGAACTACCCAAGAGGCCAAGCCATCCACCGAGGTAGGACGATGTGACTTAAGAGGAAAAACAAAACAAAACCAGAGTTTCATTACTGTGTGGTGGTTTTATTTTTTTAAACCAGAAGCACTGAGCACACAATTCAATACAACTTTTAAAATGATTTGTGCTTAAATCCTATTAAAACAGATAAAAATGAGCAAGAGAAACTGAAGTTCACGAATACACTGAAACAAGAGGAACCTAACGGTTTCACCTCTGAACACAAGAAATGTGGAAATTATCTTTCATAAATGAAATTATCTTTCATACAGAATGCTGATCCTCTAAGTGTTAGGCTTTAGGATAAAATCTTGCACTGATACTTCTTCAGGTTACGGAACACCAATTTACATTTGCAATCATCTCCAAACTCAGATAATCAGGAGACAATACCATGCACTGTGAAGAACTACATTTCAGAATTATCCCCTAACACCTACAGGCTGCAAAAGCAGTTAGATTTTTATTAAATTCCCTAACTTTCCTCATTTTCGGCATAAACAAAACCAGTATGAGAAGATAGTTGGCAAGGTATCCTATGATTGCATCTAATATTCAGTGTGGCATAATTTCCATAAAAACCCTGATAAAGCAACATCTGCAGTTTGGCTAGAGACCACATGGATTAAATCATGGATTAGCTCAAGGCGTTGGAAACTCTGGGAAATGTGAAAAGGCTGAAGTGACAGCAAACTATGGACTAGGCTAGGAGATGTGGAGGGAATCGCATGATCCATGCTCTTGCGGTCTCACCTCCACCTGAAGAATTAAACAGTATTATTAATTCCAAGAATTAAAGCCCTTACACAGGTTAACAGCCTAGAGCCAGGATTGGACCTAACATGCCTGTTTGTGCACAACACACACACAGACACCTGACCCCAACTACAGCAAACCACTTCACAAATGGACCACAAGAGCAAGGATCAGTACTATCCAGGTCAACACAGTCCTTCACGATCAAAAAAATCAAGGAGTTCATACATTATTTTACAAATCTGAAAATAATACATAGTGAAAGGCAGTCTTACATTGAGACAGATGGGCAAGTAAACGCCTACAGTTCATCTTACATAGCAACTCAAAGCCTGATGCTACCAAAGGGCTCCTCCGCTTACAGAACCTCGGAACTGTAAAGATGCAGTAAAACAGCAGTAAAGTGCCGGTGACCTAAGAAAGCCAAATCTAACCCACAGCAACAAACACATTAACATCTCCCTCCTCCTCCTCCTCCTCGAAGCTGACTTCTTTCCCATTATAAAGAAATCCACGCTATTTGTAAATTAAAAAAGCCCCAAATAAAGAGACAAATGAAGATTCATAACTTATTTGCTCTGAAACAGCAGGACATCAGAAGGTCACTATTGAGGTTCATTTAAGTGCACTTGTTAGGTCACAGGGAGAGGTGTGCAGTCCCTGCATTTTCTATACACTGAATATGAAAGAACATGTTTTAGAATGTAAAGTCATTTAGCATTTAAGAATCCTAAAAAAGCTAATAAGCAAATTAAAATGTTGAAAAGTTTTAGACTTTAGCATCTTAGCTAAAAAAAGTCAGAAGCAGTTTGCTGGATTTTAGAAGTCCAATCTTTTCCTAGAAGGAGCTGAATTCAAGAAGTTATCAAATTTAATTCCTTTATTATATGCTTAAAGGGCTCCTGCAACAGTAACTGTTGAGGTTATGACTTCTTCCCTGTATGATTTCACACTGGGATGAGTGTTAGGAAGAAGTACAGAGGTAAGGTTATTAGGTTTAGTTTTTCTAATCTGTTAGTCAAAAAAGAACAACTATAGAAAACACAAAGTAGCTGTAAATCACTATGAATTATATCTCTAATAGGTGATTTTTTTCCCCTGTCTTCCCCTCCTAGTACCTGTTTAGGGGTCACTTTAGAATTTTGAGATTTTACCATTCATTTCAATGTTAATGGTATTTTTCACATTGCATTTAAATGCCTGAACTGTAGAATTTCAGCCACATCAAAAATAAAGCAGAAAACTTCTGCACAAGGCTCCTACCTATGTTTTTGAAAACTGGCTGTTCCAACATAGTTTGAAAAATTTCAGGCCTAACTAGGGCAGAAATTATTAACTGCGTCTATTAGCGAGATTAATCTACAAAATGCATAAAGGAAACCAAGCTTATTCCTCNTGACACACGTTTTACTGAGCCAAACAAAAACCCGCTATTAAAAAACGTAACTGCAGCAGACACACCAGTCGCAACTACCGAGCGGCAGCGATCAGGGCTGCCGCGATGGACACGCTGAGAATCCAGGGGAAAGCCCTTTCCTGCCGCCCTCCCGCGGGCTCCTGCCACCATTTGGCCTTTGTGGAAGGAGCGTCGGTGCTTCCTGCGGCCGCCCGTCCTCCC
>VYXB01003417.1:8131-22671 GCA_013397135.1 Pachyramphus minor | reverse complement strand
CCGCCCGCGCCGGCGGGGGTGGCCGGGCCGGGCCGGGCAGGGCACGGAACCGCACCTGGGGTTGGAAACCATGGTGGGGGCACCGGCGAGCCCGGACACAAGCCAACAACCACCCCCTCTTTCTTTTTTTATTTTATTTTTTTGGTGTGAACTCGCAGCTCGTCTGTGACCAAAATTGCCAAAATCTGAGCAAAAGTCACGCCCCAGGGGCCTCCGTAGAGCAGCGTTCCTACAACTCCCGGTGCCAGGGCTGTTGGGAAACGAGGCGCGCACCAGCGCTAGTGCTACGTCAAACATTGCACAATTATCCCATGAATATTCACTCGATTTTTTTTTTTTTCCCCCCTTCAAAGATAGGGTGGTTTTGGCCACGCTCAAACCTCGTATTTGCTTGCCCCGGCCATTTGCGTAATCAAGTTACGGTGGCATAAGTGTTTGTAAAAACCAGATTTCAAAATCTGACATTGAAGTATTTATAAAGATTGATTTTAAGCCTTTTGTCGAACCCTGCTATGGGTTGGTTGCCTGATGCATCCTCAAAAAGCTGCTCAGCTCTCTGAGAGATGGGTTTAGATCAATCTGCAGGACAGTAAAGGCAAACTAAATTCAAACACGTTTATACAGATACTTTCCTACGCTGACAGGGAGCATAGACCAAATGCATACAAAGGTGCTAGGTCGGTCTAATAAATACTACAGAAACACTTGCAGTTGACTGGTGAAGATACACTACAACTTTGATGAAAGATCAGCTGCTTTCTGTGATTATTCAGCTAAAGAAAACAATTTTTTTTTTTTAAACCCTCAGGTCCAACATATTTTAACCCTTGTGTCTCCTGATGGGCACTTGTGACAGGGTAAGAGGGTGCAGGGCCCAATCTGAAGGGCAGCAAGGTACAGAAAGCAGGAGCTGACCCTGTAGTCCCTCACTGGGGGTGAGAGGACCCTCTCTCCAGGCCACCTCTCTCCTCCAGTGCAGTGCCACTGATTCCTGGGCCACAGCTGTGCTCTGACCTTGCTGCCGGGGGTCATGGGGCACAGAAGGGGAGCGAGTGCTGCCGCAAGAGGCATTAATGAATCCTTTTTGACACGCTGCCGGGGCTGTGTTGGAGGGGAGGACACCTCTCCAAATGGCTGAGGGGTGACACTCCTACCCCCACAGTCCATCTGCTGCATCAAGACTGCTGTCAGCATTGAGGGGGAGGAATGGACCAAAAACACCCCCCCGTATCCCTTCCCTTCCCGACATACACTGTGGCTTAAGTGGAAGAGTAACTCCAAGATGTTCAGGATTCTTCTGTCTGCTCAAGTCAGCCAGGGACAAGCAGGAGTATTGCACCAGGACCGACCCCTGCCATATGCTAGGGATTATCTCCAAGGAATAGATAACGGAGAGGCATACAAAGGTAGCTGATGCAGAAGGGACAGATCTGGAATCCTTATGTTTAATGCAGCATATAAAGGGATAGCTAAACCAGCAGCAGAACCAAAGTGTCCTCATAACTTGAGCAAAGATTAGGTTTTGTAGACTTGACCCCTGCTGGGGCAGCTTCACAGCACTGGCACAGTCCTGGACAATTCTTCCCTCTCTACAGCTCCAGGGAGCAATGCAATGCCTGACCCTCTGGTGCAGCCATTCTCCTCCTGTCCAGCAGACCTCCCAGAAAGACACCAACAGCCTGCTTTCCCCACTCTTTCTTAAGTGATTGCCCTAATGTGGTCAGCTGTTCTGTCACCAATTTTTGTTCTGTGCAACAGAAAAGGGTGCGCGTGCCTTCTACAGCGGGTGCTTCTAGAAAGGGCAGTTGTGTTTCAAACATGCTCTGACAAGAGGTACAAAAAACCTGAACCTGGAGTTGTTTGAATACACACATCAGAACTCTGGATTTATGGCTTAACATTTGGAGAAGCTAATAGAAATTACACAAAATACGGTGATTATTTTATGGTTTGTCTTTTTTTTTTTTTGCTTGTGTCAACAGCAGGATTCATGTAAGGGAACTGGAAACTCGTTCATCTTGGTGACATGTGCCATGCAACTTGCACCTTACACTAGAGGAGCCGTCCTTGTCTCACAGGGTGAAGAATTCAGAGGTCTGAGCTCCTGTATAAGGACTTTCTTGACAAAAAACTTTCATTAAAAGGCCCTTACTTTCTCAAATGAGGTCATGTTTTAGGAGTCTGGTGCTCTCCCATTTTGACTTAAGCTAAGCTCGAGGCAAACAGAGGGCTAATATGATTTTTTAATGATTTAAATGTGGCCTTTCAGTATGACTACACTCACTGCAGCAGGCCAGGATACCATTCTCATGAGCAGCACTTTTGCTTTTGCAGCAGACTTCACATGAACCGGGAAAAAACCCAACCCCCAAAGCAATCAAAGTCTCTACATAACTCATCTGAAAAGATCACTGGAGGTCTGCTACTTCTCCTTACCCTCGTACTAGGCATCTATTCAAAAACATGGTTTCAGGAACCCAGGAACTAATGAAGACTACTTTCCTATGGATTTATGCCTGTGATTAATTACCTCTGAGTCTAAGACACAAGCTCTAATTGAAGCTGGTCTCATGCCTGGAAACTTATGTCTCTCCCTTATCTGGATTACTGGATATCAGTAGAGAACACGATTTTTGTCTGATCTCTCATCTCCACACTTGGAAAAATTCTAAAAATGTAGAGACTGTGAGATCTGCCAGATTTGGTTGAAATTAATCAGGTATTCTAAAGCTGAATGGCAGAATGATCCCATATGCCACGTTTCCATAGGGGAGTGAGAAAGGCAGAGCATACTGCACTAAAGGCTGGTTAGCTTTACCACCTCTTTTTGGTGGTAAAGCCTCTGTGAACAAACTAATCCTGCACTTAACTCATGCTTTTTTAAAAAAAGAGCCGTGACTCAAGATGGTTATTAAAACACCACCACCACCACCTTACTGAATATTTCTCGAGAGTAGTAAATCAGCCATTATTCTGTCAAAAGAGTCACAATTTACACGAAAAAGCACTTTCTCCCCGTACCTTTCAGAGACACAAAAGCAAACCACATTACTGAGCTTCAATTAAAACAAAAAACAATTCAACAATTTTATCTTAAACTTGAGAGCTCGCTGGACACAAAACAATCCCAACACACGGTTCTTTCCCTATCTACCTTTTCCCTCAGTAATGATCTCAAATACAGAAAAGCGAGTTTGTTATGAGTACTGTTTTCTTCCCCCTAAATATTAAACTCATCTGCATCTTGTTTGAAGGTTTGGCTTTTTTTTAGAACCATACCTGTTCTTCCCTTTACAAGTCCTGTTCTGGGAGCTTGCACAATCACAATTTGAAGTTGCATTACGTTTTCTTGATCTCCTCTTCAAAACTTGTCTGTAAATTGGCACATGAAAAATTTTATATACTGTTCCTTTGTTGCAGGATTTTACTGCTGCAGTACATACTTGCACTTTCCACATGCTCCTAGGAGACCTTCAAATGCAGCAGACATGTGGATATAATTTCTTTTTCATTCTGTTTTTGAAAGAAGTCACGTATTCACCTGTATCTTCAATTACTCTTCCCTAAGATGACAGTTGAAATTACTCAAATGTTTTCCCTGCAATGCAAAGCTGCCTCTAGCTTTAGGTTTTCTTGTTGACATGTTGGTCATGCATGAACATACCACAATAATTCTTCAGGTCATAAAACACTCATTTTTGGGAAATCTTGGTTAAGCAAAGGAGTAGTTGTTTTTTTTAAACAAGAGCTGCCATACAAACTTACGAAAATCATGTCAGACAATGAAATTTTAGTGTTTTTCACTGGCTTTTTTTTTAAAAAAGGCACTACAAACATCTAAAGTAAGTCTCTTTGCTGACAACTTAAATTATTCAATGGGATTTCATCTCTTCACGGAACTTCCTAGAAAAAAACAGGAAAATTTATCTTAACTGTCAACTTTGCAAGAGACACCAAAAGGAATTCAGACAATCCTTGCAAAACCTTGTAGTTGAACAAGTCAGATTGACAAAAATATGTATGTTACCAAGATGTTTATTTCATTTCTTTGAAACTTGGTGGCTTTGTACTTTTAGTATTAGTCACAGACTGTGAAATCACACTCATTTAAGAGTAGATGAGCAAACAAAATTTGTCATCATGTCATGTTTTTTTGCTTATGGGACTATACATCCTAGGCCTGAGACATAAGCATACTTTCACTTTGAGCAGAAGTCACTTTCGAAAGCATTTTTATTTGTCTTATCCTAGATGTCAGCAACTAAGTGCATTTTTTTTCATTCTACCTTTTGACAGCTCTTTAGTTGTATGGGAATATGGAATAGTTTGCAGGACCGTAAAGCAGCCATACACTCAAATCAATATTCCGAGGCACAGAAAACCCATAATGGTGTGGTAATTACAATGTGAAACTATACTCTTAGTCAGTTTACAATAACGTCTTTTAAGATGCCTACTAAAGCAGCCCAGACATACCCGAGACTTCAAAAAAAGTCTAAGGACAGCTTTGAAAACAGGTAATTCCTGGTGAGTCTGAAGGCTCAGCTCATGTGTGAATCCCTAACCTGCTCAAGGCTGGAACCCCTCACTGCTGCACTCCCGACGCAGTCTGGTCAGGAAAGGTGCTTTTCATCCAGAGAAATGATTCCCTCTTCATTGTCCAAATTTGTCCTTGAGGCAAATATGGCTCTGTCCATAGAGACAGGTGACATCCTTTGCTAGACATGCTCACAGATGAAAAGAAAACAACAAACACCAAACAAACAGGGAAGCAATAGGCAGACAAGCCCTTGTTACTGCAGCCTGGATCCTCACACTTCTTGCACTTGCTGAATGCCAGAACCTGGTATTTTCTGGCAAGGGAGAAGGAGGAATAAAACCACAGGCACAGAGGCAGAAGGGGACAGATATTCAAGGTTACCTGATAAGGAAGCAGATTTGATATTGGCTATGTGCTTGAAAGCTTGTTTTGTGCAAGTCTGCAGTTGAGTTACATCACGCAAACCAACAGCCTTGTTTCACACATGGCATCAACTGCCATGCAAACTCCATGACACTTTTCACTAGCAGCACAAAAACGGCAGCAAAATTTGTCAGAAGCCTTTCCTAATTTAACAAAGGCTAAATTACTTCCCATTTATACGCAGAAATTAAGAAAATCCCCAGCAGCAAGTATCATCTCTTTCCATTTGTATTAACAGCTCATTAAGTAATTTAGAATTTACCATCTAACAGGCACTGTATCATTTCTGGTGTCACTCAGTACCTCAGAGGAACAAATAGAGGGGAAACATTGTATTAACCTTTAAGCGATGCATATTTAACCAATACCTCTTTAGACTAGCAAAGAAATTACAATGGCAGTTAGAAAATAAAGCTCTTTTTTTAATTCCTTTTTTTCCTCTTTTTCTACCAGTAGAGGCAAAACACGAGCAGCTGAATTAGACTGAGACACGTTATTAAAGCAGGGGAGAGACAAGCTGATTTTACACTGACTGGTCTCTGCAAAGTCAGACCAGTTGTAGGCACACGTCAGTACGGTGACTGTGCAAGCTTCAGCAACACCAACCCTTATATTGGCTGAGCCAAGATGCCAGGCTTGTAAAAGCATATATTTGGCATAGGTTTTAAGAATGTAATAAAACAGGATATATATTTCTGTTTAAATGCTTAACTCCATAAAAGCATACTTACCCAATACCTTTCCCGTTAAGCCAAGCAGTCTCTACAAATTGCTTTAATTAGGCACAGCTTCCCCAGTAAAGGAATGCACCCAGCTAGATCCACTGTACAGTGAGAAGGTATAGAGATATAAACACACACTCATGCATCTGACATATATAACAGTTATGAAAAAATGATACTAATTCCTACCTGCAACATGCAGACAGTTGAGACTGTTTAAAGACAGTTTAGAGCAGTTTTGGGGAACTTCCCCAAAGGAACAGAAGATATTTATTTATTCAACTTAACGCTGATGTTCCCTTTAAAAAACTACCTGGCTTTCTGCTTTACCCCAAGGCATCTGCTGTCCAATTCAGTGGTTCACACAGAGAAAAGCATCAAGAAAAATTACCTGAAGGTTTATAATTTTGGAGGACTCTCTGATACTACACCAAAACTATCAAACAAAACAGACTGTTATTTCACTGGGAGGTATGACAGTTTGCATCAACATTTGTAGACTCCTGAAGCAAGATCAATTACTGCAATACCTATCTCAATTGATTAAGACACATAGTACTGGCTTTTCTTTCGTCCAGCTGTAGCATATGGACTGAACTTGCAAGTGCCCATGTGGTATTTCATCCTTTAATATGAAGTTATTAATCAAGCTTTAATTGAGGAAGCAGTGCTTAACTACTACAGTCACTGCAGATCATGTTATGCCAAGTTTAATACAAGAAACATTTTCAGATTCACGGAAGACACACACCAAGTGTGTGGTTTCATGCAGTGGAACTGACATTCATGCAACTATTGAGTTTGAAAAATTTAGCTAAATGCTCTAATTTCTCCTGAAAGCAGATGATTCTAAAGCACTTGTTTAAACCATAAGCTCAGTGTCTCCTTTTCTTGAGGTGATACTCAAATGTCCTTAACACCCCCTTGGTACCTCCCCACCCAGTCCCCTTTTCAGGGGTTTGAGGATCTGCCAGGGACAGTGCATAGTAGGAAAGGTCACTGGTGAGAGCACAGAGCCTGTCAGACACTGCAAGGTTTTCTCTTCATGTTCAGCAACTTGCTTGGTTCAGAAAACAACCGAGTCACTGGCAGATATCTCCCCTGGCAGGGCCAATGCCAACACATTGCAGAAACCAGTCCATCGTTTCCCCTTCTCTACTCCCTGCTAGCCTGGGGCTTTTCCCCAGCAGTAGCAAGTGATGGCAAACATTTGTTATTTTGTAACAAAACCATAGGCCATACTTGAATTACCCCTTTCCCCCAAAAAAGCCTCATAGGAAAAAGCCTAATTATATACACTCTAAACCGAATGTGAAGAAAAGACCACCATCCCATGTTGTATTATCTTTTGTTATTAAAAAAAAAAAAGCCAAGAGGAAACCCTTGGTAAGAGTGGAGCATATTAATTATGACAAGACATCATGACATACCAGTGAGATTTAAAGGCCGCTAATAACACTTTTTGTAGTAATTAGTGCAAGATAGTTATCCCATATAAACAAATATTTGATGGTAGACTTCAGTGATAAACAATTCACTTGATGACATTTACATATAAATACAGATAAATAAAAACCTACGTAATTTAGGTTTGTAGTTAACAAAAAGTATGGTCTGAAATGAATTAAATGTAATTGTATCTAGCTGGATCAAAGCTCTTCCTATAATGATACTCAAGTATGCGGGGTATGAAAAGCATAAATGTACAATTCTCAATTTAGGAAAGTACTACTCTATAAAACAGAATAATGAAAACAGCTCTTACATTTTAATGTAAAGTATAAAATTGTATATTTACATTTACATACACTTTACTGAACTACATTGGGTAGCTCATGGTAAAAAAAAAACATCCCTTTTTGAAAATCTTGCAAAAAATACATCAACTGCAGATATGATCAAAAGTTACTAAGTTAGCAGCTGACATAACATCTGTAGTAAAAATATACTTTATGAAAATACCTGGAAAAATCTAAACACCAGTAAACACTTTAAAACTATTTTTGAAGTAAAAATTGTAGCAAAACCCAGAAGAAGCTAGCGAGGGTAACAGGAACTATTGCATACTGCTCTTTAAGAGCCATGTAGCGACTTGGAACAGAAGCAGCAGATATGGTAGGAGTTTTGTGGTGTAACAAAGTGGAAACCGGAGAAAAATAGGAAACCAGTTATCCAACTTCTCTCTCGGTTTATTACCATTTTTATAGGGAGAAGTATAAGAAGATGAGAGAATTCCTCTCACTGAGCTTATCCTCTATCAAAGGCTAACACCAATTGGTAAAAGGAACCCAATTTCAGGAGCCTTGGACCCCGAACTTAGAAACATTTACCGTATGAACTTACAGTTCTGTGGATGATATATCAGATTATTACACTACAAGTTGCAGGTTAACTTCAAGAGTTAACACTATTTTGCAATATGAAGTGCTTAATATATATATATCTATGTAATGTATAGATATTTGTAAAATACTCGTGCAGATTTGATAGAACAAACTATGGAGTCTTTTCTTCCATTAACATTAAACTCTCGAGTCTTTTCTTCCCACTAACAGACCTTTACCTCCTACACAAGGAGTTTCAGGATTCAACAAGGATTTCCACAATATGATCAAGCTCATTAAGATCAGATTTACAATTAGAGTTAGAAGCTGTATTTGTTGGAGAAGAAAATGTTTCAAGCCCATCACAGTGTCCCATTTTTGTGTTGCTCATCATGCCTGTTAACATAGTATCAAGATCATAGTAAGAATTGTCAACTTCTGAAAAGAGGTCTTCAACGGAATTAGGGCTTTTACTCTCCAGTGTCTCAAATATTTGATCTAAAGATTTCTGAAAGTTTCCTTTATTTTCTTGTGGATTCTCCATTTCCCACATGTTGCTCTGCAGGTTTCTTGGAGCTTGCACTGAAGAGGCTGTTGACATAGTTTCTGAACTATCTTGTCCCTGGTCACCCTCAAAGTCTTTACTGAAAGTACCATAGCCTGGAACATGCTTTCCCTCAGCTTGTTCCCTAGATGAACGACAGAGGATATCTGTTGAAACAAGACGATCCAGGGATGCCTGCCCTGTACTCGGTGTATTTATCATCTGCCAAGTCCCATCCTGAGTCATTTCCTCTTGGATCTGACGTACCGTGTTGGCTATAAGTACCGAACGACAGAGGTTGGGTTCAACCAGCATGTGACACAGCTGAAGTTTAACCAAGGACATATCTAAAAGCGACTGCCTCTGAAGATTATAGGAAGGAATAGCCTTAATACCAGCCAGAGTCCCTTCAATATCTTCTTCACCGTCAAAACATTTTCTCTTTAATCCTCGAACAAACATTGTGTCCTGTTAAACAAACAAACAAACAAATCTTGTACAACATCAACACTCAAGAGGGAGGGAAGAAATAAAAAAAGACTAAAAAACAGAACAGCAAATTTTAATCTTAACTTTAAAAAGCAAATTCTTTAAAGATAGAAACATCGGCATTGTCATACCAGGTTATAGAAAGCCAGCGTGGTACAACAGGGGTCAGGAACATATGGACCGGGTCCCAAAGACAGCATTCAGGAATCAGGGGTGAGCAGGTCCACAAGGCATCGGAGAGAGGCAGGGGCTCCCAGCTCCTGGCTCCCATGAAGCTCCACACTTGATGGAAGTCAGGAGCTGATGCTTCGCACAGAAGCAAACATCCCAATGGTTGTATTTCACCTACTGGAGAGGCAGTGTCTCCTTGCTCCTCCCGAGTTTCTACTGGCATGCTTAACCTCTAATTTTGGAAATAAAAGTACAACCTGGCACACCATCTTTAAAAGATTTGACCCCTCCAGAACATTAACATGCGTAACAAAGTAACATGGAAAAAATACTATGGGCAGCATTCGTGAAAAGATTAGCTTATTTTGGCTACAGAGAGAGTAGTATCTGGATTTGTTCCATTTAACTTGAGACATTCAGCTGAGGTGTCCAAAGCAGTCCTTCTGGTTCCCTTACTCAGGTGAGTAAGTGAACTGTATAATTCCAATAAGAATTGTGCAAGTCCAATAAGGACAGTAACAGTCATCCTCCATATGGGCTTCTGTACTCCTTTCCCAGTTGACTGTAAGACAGTAAAATTCCTGTATTCCTAGTTTAGGTTCACCAGCTAAAAATACACGGGGTGCATGCAGGCTTCTCATTATTCACATCTAAAAATCACTTGCTGAACTTTCCAAGGTGTGCCTCTCAAGCACCAGCCTCAGCTCTTCTTCTGAATTGCACTATTTTTGACAACAGTGCCTCATGCAAATATTGCAGCTGATCCTTAGAATACAAACTATCTTTTTTTTTTTAATGCAGTAGGTATAATTTCTTTTAGTCTTATAAAAATCAGGCTGCAAATGAAAGCTGATACCTGATCTTTCCATTTATGAATGGAAAGTCTTCTGTCCTTAAAATTCCTGTTTGTCCAATATTTGGGGATTTTTTTTAATGCAGTAATCCAAACAAACAAACAGTTTTTCAACTAAAAGCTGATAAAACCAAAGTACTATTGCAGTGTCTTTCTGTATCATTTCCTATTTCCCTTGGTAAGCCCTAAACTCTGCCTTGCTTTTCTGGTTGCTACAGTATATTCCATGTATTTTCTGAGAGCGCTCTCTCAGCTTTTTCAGAGTCACTAAAAATCCACCAAAGGGCAACAACACTGTTCTTTTCAAAATATATTACATGCTTATCTACTGTGAAAACCTGGGGATAGCACAGTAGTGAGATAAACACTTGGTCTGACTCTGTACAACACTTCTTACATTGCTGCACATATCCATGAAATAACCTTTTTTGGGATTTGCCGACTCTTAAAAGATTCCTTTCCACTCAAGGTACAAAACTCTTTAGAAATCTTAATGTGCAGAGACTACAACATAGAATACATGAACTTGGTCTTATGGTTATTTTTCATAATTTCTTAAAAAGTTATCCATGGATTAAATACTTTAGAAGTTTCTTTAAAAATTTTATCCTGTAAACTGTTTGCATTATTCCCATTAAATACAACCCATGTTTCTGCCTGATAGTGCCTTTTCCAGATTTTAAGACATTCCTGCAAACTTCCTATCAGAGGATATCCTATTTATGCACAGTAACTCACCCTCCCCTCCATGTGAAACAACCTCTAGAAACATCTTTTGGGACTATTAATGAACCACATCATCAAACATTAAACAATGTGCAGACTTTGAAGCTTCTTTTATTTCAACTTACATTCTTGTGAAGAGTAATTAAAACTTCAACTGAATGTTAACCTGGTTTACATACACCTAATGTTTGGCATTTAAATGCCTTCGAAGGCACACCAACAGAAGAACAGAACACAGCATTAAACTTGAAAACCTCAAGACATCACTCACACACTTCGCCACGTAGAAGCAAAGGAAAAATGTTTATGGATTCTTCAAGGTAAACCTTTCACAGCATTCACTGGGGTTTTTTATAACACTTGCTTTCAGTTAGTATCTCACATCATAAAGCCAGTTCTTTGTCACCCTGTTCCTGCGACTGCACAAAAATACTCTGTTATGGTTTGATTTAAGAAACAAAAAATGACGTACCAGTAACTGTGTTTGATGCAGTCCTTCCTCTTCTCCCATGCTACTGAGCAAGAGTCCATACAGCAAAAGTGAGAGCACCACCTACCAAGTACAGGGAAGCAAGATGTCAGGCAAGGACAGGAGATGAAGAACAAAATAGTTTTCTTCGATATCTCTATCATCACATCATTCCTACAAACTGAAATAGTACTATTAAACCCAATTCACAGCTAGAGCATAAAGGTGATTTGGCCAACAATACACCCAAAATCTGCAGCAGAAGGAAATTGCCAGTTTAATTCCAAGTCCTAGGCTATTACCCTGACCTTTGGACCAGCCTCTCCCTTATCCCCACGTCTTTTGCCATTTAAAGAGCAAACAAAATCTTCAGTGCTCATCTGAAAAATTTAAGTGAGCACAAAAGCTACTGAAAGCAAGTGTTCGTTACTTTTGTTACAAAATTACACAGTTTTCACCTTGCTGTACAAAGCTGTGCATATCTCTGTAGCATCTGGAGAAAAAAAACAGCCAGACACACACACAAAACCGAAACACAGCTAAACCAGAGAGAATTTTCCTTTACCAGCACAGAAACTTTATGACTAAGATTCACTTTGCAAGACGACAATAATGAAAGTAATGACAGCAATGAAATTGTTTTAACTATAAAGGCTGAGTTTTTAAAATACATTTAAGGCAAAGCAAGATTTTATATATCAAATACAACTTCCAGTCATATGCAACAACTCCTGCTATTACTGAATATGAAAAGAATGCTGTTTCAACAGGCTACAAAAACTTTTATGATAAACTATGAAAACAATTCAGACACTTTTCTAGACATGTCTGTACAATACAAGACAGTTCCGTGTCTGCAACTGAAATTCATACCTAGAAAACAAACAAGTAAAGAGGATGCACATGGACACCCCCTCTTGTTTTCTACTGTGGGTAGTAACAAACAATTTTTCAAGAGTGTTTGCTCTCAAAACTGGGAGGGAAGAAGGTGTTCGACAAAGGACTTGGGGGTGGGGGTGCAGAAAACATATTTTTCCCCAAGAAGCTGCACAGTCATTAAAATACCACAATGGAAAAAACCCCCACCTTTAACATTCTCAAGCCAAAATCCTTTGACTTGACCCCAAATATTCAGACTAAATGCTGTTATGTCACGGAAGCTTTATTTCAACCAAGTCATAGTCTCATTCTCTTTTATGGACTGAGCTCACAGCAACATTCAAAATCGTGTCTCAAGGCATCTAGAGCTTCAGCCAGACACCACAGTATCAAGACAATAAACTGATTCTTATTTCTGGCAAACACTTTATGACACTATAAAATGTCAGAAGGTTTTGCTCCCCAGAATGTTTCAAAACATTCTATAAATGAAAAACTATCTCTTAGAGAGCCTGTATATGGTAACTATTTAAATCCCAAAATTTCTGCTCTCCTGTAGGGTAGATGGCATGGGCATAAACTTCATTTAAAAAAACTCCAACCAAACAAAAAACCAACCCACAATAACTACAGGTAAAGATGGTACAGTCACAAGAAAAACAAACTATAATATTTTCTGGTGCTATTTGGTTTACCTGACAATTTTAGGGGAAGAGGCTTCGGCCGTTTGCCTCCCAAAATAGCGGACCAATACAGGAGGGGATCGTTGAAGGAGCTCTTGGTAAAAGAGCCATTATCACATCCACAAACTAAATGACAGGGGATGCTGGCAGACCAGTCCAGTCTGTAACCTATTTACATACTAAAGCAGGAAAGTTTTCCCATGCAATATAATAATGTGCATGTGATTCCAGGGACTTCCCTAGAGCAACTGCCAAACCACGTGGACCTCTGTTAGTAAAAACTTACAAGAATATGCCCATCACAGCAATAATTTCTTTAGGTTCTATTAACTGGCATAGGTGTGTGCATCAGAACTCAAGTTCTCTGTAAAAGCACATTAACTTCATAGCCATTATCAGGTGCAATTAAAACCTTGCACATAAATGACCTCCCGCAGACTTCTCTGCACTATCTCCAACAAGCACTCATCTCAAGAGAATGCTGAATTTAAAACTTAATTAAAATCTGAGTACGTTTTCCTATCGATTTATGTATTCAGGTACTCAAAAAGGCATTACCCATTGTGCAAAGCCCTTCAGCACACAGGAGCAAGACTGCTGCTGCTTCAGAGTCAAGGTGTTCAAAATCCCCTAGTAATTTCAAGCAGCATCTGTCTTTGCCCAAGAGGCAATGTCTGGACTAGTTACATCATCTCCTTTCTTCCACTGCTATCCCAGTGTCCTGAGCCTAAACTTGGTGTGTTAAACTAAACTTCTGTTTGTAACAGCTATTAAAAAAAAAAAAAAAAAGCTGTCAAGAGACAACAGCCAGCCGCAGCACAATACACCAGGAAAAAGGAGTTTTGGTGTTTGCTTTGTTTTTAATAGTAGCACAGGGAGCACAGTATTATGTAATTAATGAATTACAAGTTTTTTTTTTAATGAATTACAAGATTTGGGTTTAGGATTGACAAATTCCCAGTCTGCTTTACAAATAAGGTGCCTGAAATCTGATGCAACTCTTACTGGAGCACCAACTTAAGGCATTCCAGATTCACACTGAATTCAGACTCATACAGTGATATGCTGCCAAAGATACTGTTCAGTACTGAAGGGAGAAAGCTGTTTCCCATTAATTGGGGTGACAGAGAAGACAGGGAATTTTAGCAGTGCTCAGTTTTAGGAGAAAGCAGACAAGACCTACCTAGGCCAGTGCTAGAGATTTAGTGAAGCACAGCCTGCCTTCTGTACAGCTTAAAGTACAGTGATGATAGTTAGCAAGGGAGGACAAGAAGGGGCTGTATCTCCCCTCTACCGCTCCAATCCTCTCCACTCCAACACTGGCTTTTCTAAGAACCGTGGGAAGAAACCAAAGCTCTGTGTAATGGTGAAAAAAAGACGGAAAGAGAGATACTACTCCTCTTTAGACACGCACGTGGGCGCATGTGGTGGTGTCGAGTTATAAGGTGGGATGCAGCCACAGCAGAGGGGCTGGCAAGGCCAGAAACGTCCCTATTCGGAGCGGGACAAAGGACCCTACAAAGCCCTGGGGTCTGGTCCACGCCCGGGGCGTAGGGGGCTGGCAGGGACCTCTCCAGGGCACGAGGGATTCGGGAAGGGCTCCAGCTCCCGGGGAAGGGCAGGCTGGGCAGCTGGAGCCGGAGCTCGTGCAAACGCAGACGGGGCCCGGGAGCGCCGAGCGGGGGGAGCTCGGCAGAGCCGGGGGGAGAGGCGGGAC